>VDFB02270651.1:55735537-55747401 GCA_007258455.2 Sequoia sempervirens | reverse complement strand
GTTGTGTGATGACATTGATGTTAAGTGGGACTTCTCTATTTGCTTTGCTTCTTTCAAAGGACAAAAACCAATACCACTAGTGTCTATTAGTTCAGGATGCACTAATGTTAAAGTTGGCTTAGAGGAATCTTTTGTAATAGTGTTGATATTAAGTGAAGGCTTTTTTGTTTCTTTCGAGGGACAATAACCAAGACCACTAGTCGTTTCTTGTGTGTTAGGTTCTATAGGGACACAAATACCTTGTTCTCTAGCACCACATCCTTTTCCACTATATCCAAGTTATTTCATGAGTTCACAACCTTTTCCATAAAGCTTTTTCATTTCTTTTGGAGTCAATGGTTGTTCATAATCAGTTTTGTCAAAGTTTGTTGTTTAATTTGCTTCTTCTTCTAAAGTGTTTGAGGTGGATGCTTTCGAAGGGTCCTCTAAATTTTGTGTTGATATTATTGCTTGTTCTTTTCCCTTTTTTGAATCGTTGGTTATGATCTTGTATTCGCCCATGAATGTTGTGAAATCCAAGGAACCCCAGTCATCTTCTAATAGCTTCATGACTTCCTCAAGTGTTTTCTTTGTATTTTTGTTGCACGAGTTCTACTTGTGTAGTTGGTGTCAATGTTTTCAAAGGATTCTCCTTGCCTTTTTCAATGTTTAAACAACTATTTGGTTCTAGGTCAACTTTGATTGTATGCACTTTGTTGTTGTAGACATACTTCATTATATGATGAAGAGTAGAAGGCAACCCATTCATTACATGAATCCACACCAAGCAAAGAATATTGTAATATCATGAGGCATAACATGGATCGATGTTTCTAATGTGGCCTTTCTAGCTATAATAGGAAAAGTGATCACACCAAGTGGTCATTTTCCCACATTATCAAACCCACTAATAGATAAAGAGGCAGGTTAAATTTTTTATTTATCCACACCAAGTCTATCCAAAAGGGTTACACTATAGACATTAAGGGTGGAGCCATTATCAACAAGGGTTCATTTTATGCCCATGCTATTGTACTGAACTATTACCATGAAAGCATCATTTTTTTTGCACTTCCAAAGGAGGGAGCTCACTTTGGTGGAAAACAATATCAACATTTATTCCTTGAATCATGGCTACTATTTCATTGGTTGTAAGGCACTTTGAATCATGTTATGATAATGAGGGGAGGCTTGATAAGGTCCCATAATGATATCTTAGTAGAAGCATTCTTAAGTTGTTCAACAAAGATCATACTCTTTTTCATTTGTAATGAGGAGGAACTAGTAAGATAGGTTGAGGTAATGGGAGGGATGTTGAAGTTGTTTTGTCTTGGTTGCAGATTGTTTCTAGTGTTATATGTATGAGCAATGATATTATAACTCGACTACTGTGAAACATCATTCTTAGGTAGGTAAAGGATAAGTTCTAGTTTGTTTTGAGCTTGTGGTCAGCTGTGAAGGTGGGTAAAGAATTAGAGGATTCTTAGGATATCCCACTGGGTATTTAGGAGGTCCATAATCAAGGGGATGTAAAAACACTTGCGCATTCATAACTTCAGGGTTTTGGTTTTGATTTCTAATGAAGGGGAGTCTAGTGTCATCTTTTCACTATCATTTAAGGAAGACAAATTACTATTGTTAATGTTGTCATTTCTTGCACCATGATATCCTCCCTAGGAGGAGAGTTTTAGGAGAACTACAAGCTACATGTTCATGAAATTCAAAGGTTGGTTCTTCTAAGATGACTTCATCACAAGTAAGGGAGTTATCAATGGTTGGATTTTCTTGTTCATCAATGATGTCATTGTCTTGTTCAATAATGTTTTCCATAGGGAGGGAGAGACATCAAAGTATCTTCTTCACAACTAGGAGAGATACTATAAGAAGAACAAATGTGATTGTCAAGATTTTGAAAACTTTCACTCCTTTGTCCCATAATGTCTTCTAAAATAGGATAGGTAGCAGAAGGAACATAAAGAGGGTTGTCATAGATCTTAAATATTTGATCATCTAACACCAACATATCCTTATCATTTATAACATTATCACAAGAGGGGAAGATGTTGGGATATGAATGTAAACTAGTTGAAGTGTTACATAGGTAGGTTTCAGTGGTCTCTTGTTGTGTTATGTGATTGCCATGATTACCTATTGTTGTATCCAATTGTTCAGTAATTCCTTTCCTAATAAGAGAGGTAGGAGGAGAGAAACAACTAAGGTTCTCAAAACTCTCATCAATTGGTTAGATTCTAACACCAAAATCTCTTATTCACAACTAGGAGAGATATTACCTAGGAGAAGAAAAAATATGATTGTTATGATCACCCAAGGTTGTATTCTCTTTCACTAGACTAATCTCACTCATAGGAGGGATAATAGGAGAGGGATCAACGATGAACAAAAAGAGAGGGGAGAGGACTTCATATTCATATGCACATAACAAAAAAAAATTAAAGTACTTAACAAGATCTAAAAAAAGAAAATAAAGTATGATAACTATAGATTTTTGCAATGAAAACATGATGCAATGATTGTCTTACAAATTTGAAATGAAACAGTGATAGATCAAACATGCAAAAGGAGAATGCAATTTTCAGATTTAGAACATGATAACTAACTGATTATTCTATGGAACAATCTAAAAATGAAGTGTTGTAAAAATTTCCATTTTGAAATTAAGCCATGCATGAAATGAATCGAATTAAGCTAGATCTAATGAAATGCATGTAATAGAAACTCAATAAACTGAAACAACTATCTAATGACAACAAACATAAGTACCAAAATGATGTTTTCATTGATGTAAATGGTAGTTTTAGGTCTGATCTATGACTAATTAACCCAAAGGGGAATATGAGTCCCAATTAGAGTTTTTGGAAGGTCAAATGCTGAAAAATGTACAACACAAAATTCCCAGAAAGTAGGAAAAACAACTTGAACTATGACTAAATCGCCTAGAGGGGTGTATGAATCTCAGATTAGGGTTTTTGCACCAATTTCAACAAATTTTGAGTTGTTTCTAGGGTTTATAACATGTTTTTTTTTTTACTATTTGTAATTGCATAATTTCAGTGAAATTGGATGATCTAAGATGCAAAAACGCAACCTATATGCACTTTCACTAATGAATTTTTTTGAAACCCTAGATGCAAATTAACTAATGCAAGACCTAATGCAAAGTTAATGTAAGCTAAATCTAGGACTATGATGCACTCGAAATAAAAAAAATAAGGTGTTCTAAAGGTTGGGTTCACCAAAATGAAACACAAGGAAACAGGGCTCCACCTTTTGGGAGATGGAACTAGGAGAACCTATTTCACTTTAGTTCATTCAAGGACAACCCTAGAGATCTCAATCCAAGGATGGAATTAGGGAAAGAGATCTGCTAGAAGGGTGTCCTAAGGTGTGATTAAGGGTATAAAGGGGGTTCACCACCAAGCAAAGACTTGGAAAGACAAGAAATGTAAATGACATGCAAACTTGACTAAATGACCTAGGAGATGAAAGTAAAATGAAAAATAACAAATTGAGAATGAGTAGAGGGGTACCTGGAAGAAATATGTGACCAAAACAAGCTCCAAAACCTTGAAATCCTACTATTTGATGCTCATTGGGACTCATATGCCAGCTTGAGCGATTTAGTCTTAGTCTAGGGTTTTTATGCCAAAATTGGAATTTGTTAGTAATTAATCTAAATATCCTAAAATTTGGAAAAAGGTAGTATTGGGACTCATATGCCACAAGAGGCAATTTAGTCCCAATATTGGGGTTTGGCTGAAATTTTGGTATTCTTTGGTGATATCCTATAGTTTCCTTCATACCAAATCTTTGAGTCAGAAACCCTAATTTGCAACCTGTAGGTGATTTTTCGTGATCTTACAAGTAAGGAGACAACTTTGACAACTTTCTTCAATCTTGCAAATTAGTCTTCAAAGATCCTTCAAGCTCCAAAATACCTAGATCTATAATCACACGTGTAGAGAGAGAAAAACTTGTTGATTGTTAGGAAATAGGGGTTTTCCTTGGTCAAACACTAGATTTAGGTAATTAAACCTTGTGATGAAACAATGAAACATGAGCAATGATACCTTGAATGATGTCTTGGAAATGTAGGTATGCAATCTAACATGAAGTGACCATGAAGAATGTAGATCTTGATCTTGAATTGGATATGAAACAATGCTTAATCTTGGATCTTGAATGCTACATCACAACACTAGCTCAATAACATGCTTGATGATTTATGCCCTTGACATGATAATGGATCTTGAATTGCTACAAAAAATGATGAATAAATCTGCCCTTGAATGCCTTTGAAATGCTCTTAAATACTCTATGAAGCTCTTGTGAAGTCTTAGGATGCTTGAATTATGATGAATTCTTAGGTGAAATAATGATTTGAAACCTTATTTATATAGGAATTTCATCCAACTTACTACTTATTAGATCCCAAATGTTGAAATTCATGAAATTTGAATTCAAAACCTTGATTTCTTTCTCAAAACCCTAAAAAGGGGCCAAATGGGACTCATACACCCAAGGTGGCATATAGGTCCCATCTGGGTGGGACTCATATTCCCAAGGTGGTGTATGGGTCCCACCAGGGCTTTTTAGATTGAGGAAATGTTGAGAACTTAGAAACTTAAGTGTATTTGTTGATTATGTTGGGATCTCGATTGAAATAAGCCTCAAGATGCATAATAAAGGGTATTAGGGGCCTATTAATGATTATATGAATGACATAAATGCAAGAGGGCCAAAACTTAATGTGAAGGTGTAAATAAATACACTTTACAACACTAAATTAAGGAAAAATTAGGTCTATTTAGCTTAAAAGGCCCTAAACCTAATGTGAATGTGTAAAACACATTACAACACTAGATCAAGGAAGCATTAGGTTCATTTTAATGTTAATCATTCCCAAATTAAGTGTGGAAATGTAATGGCATACATTTTTCTACACTACACCAATACTCTGTCTATCTAAATTTAAACCATTTCTTGAAGGTATGAACCCAAAATCTCATAATCATACAAGAGAGTTCAGGCATTACTAGTGAGTGAAATAGGGGGATCTTTGTCTAAATGTCTAAAAACTAAACTTGAAAGAATTATTTTTCAAGGGTGTTAAGAGAAATATATTTCTTACTAATTATTGACTTACTAGTTGAAATTAAGCTTAAACATGGGCCAAAAAAGAGGACCCCAAGTAAACATATAAATTTCTAACAACTTCAACCTTCTCATCTCTATATAACTATGAATTAGTTCACATGCTTCCTTTTTAGAAATGTTGAAAGCAATAAATTTTATTTTACCAAATTATCTTAAAGTTGATGGTTATCACATAATGCTTCACTAAAATATCAAGTTATCTCTAGAGATTCCTCATTAAGTGAGGTGTCGGGATAATATCATCTAAAAATAGGAGAATAACAAGAGAGAATCTAAATATTAAACATCCATCTAATCACCTAGTGTAATTGATAAGATCCCCAATTTTTTTTGGAATTAAACTAATTTGTTTTTAATTAAGTTCTTTTATATTTAGAGTCTAAATTAAAGGATCTAATAAATTATTTTGAGAATGTTTTATATTGTAAAGTAAAGAACATAGGAGAGTAAAATATAGAAAAGTAAATGTGAGAGGGAAGGGAATATAATAACTTAGTCAATTCATTAGTTGACATGTTTTACTCTTTATTCTAGATTGGTCTTGGTCTAGATTTTGCATCAAAATTTATACATGTACGTCCTTGAGCTCTATGTCAACTAGATGTCATTATGTGTAGCCTATTCTCTTTTGCATGGTCTTGTATGAACATCTACAATCTCATCTTTGGGCTTTGGAAATGCCATATACAATTACATTCATGTGCTCTATAAACTTGTAACTTGTTCCCTCTAACATAACTTGACTATCTAGATTGGGTAACTTATTATGTGAACCTTTAGGGACTTGTGCTATTGTGTGGAAGTGTAACTTTCCCTTTATATCTTGGTCAAGCCCCATAAAAAAATTTAAGAAATTGGATGTTGGATCTTGGAAGGGATGTAGAATGAGTAGGTGATTAAGTGTAGCATCAATGTAGGTGTGAGAATTGAGTGTTCCTTGAGCTTTTGGTTTCTAATGTGTTACGAGTGTGTGCTATTATGTTTTGTATGTTTGTTATTACTTCTAGGTGCTTGTTTGTGTTTCCTTCCACTTCTAACTTCATTCCCTTTATTCCTTATTTATTAAGCATATCTAACGATTTATGATTTTTTTGGGATGAGATACAATTACAATGTAGAGTGAAGTAGAAAAACAAGAGTCAAAATAGAAAAAAATAGATTTTGAATTTTGTAGATACAAAAGTGTGTGGACCCATTGAGATAGAAAGATCGTAGCATGATAGCATCCAAAGTGGTGAAATTACAAGTTAAATGGGCAAGGTGTTTAGGTTTATAATGGATTAGTGATATGGAGTGTGGATTTTAAGATGGTTAGTATGAAAAATACTCATACACTTAATATGGTTATACTTATTAAATAGCCACTAAAAGTGAATGTTAAATAGAAAAAATGTTAAATGTGCACTTTTCATCATCTCTACAACTTGTTAAATATTAATTTCATAAACATTGTTAAAATTAACAATAATGATTTTTATTATCTAAGTTTACACAATAATAATTATAAGATGGATAGCATTCCATGGAGAAACACCTTTATATGTAGTTTCATATTCAAAGACACTAGAATATACGTATATATATGTATACTTTACACAAAGTAGAATAATCTAATAGCTCAAAAAGTTGTGTAATAGTAAATGAAATTCATTTTAGTGCAAGTGAAATTGACTCAAATCTCACTCTATGATAAAGTGCATACAACTCAATAATTGACTAAAGCAATTTCAAGTGGCAAAAGAATATAATATTTTAAAATTTTATTTCGAAGACACAATAATTAATGTGTTAAATTGAATCAAAGATCACATCTTTCAAGGTTATTATTGGAAACATTATTTTGATGTGTAGATTTTTCTAATGTAATTATTAAAAATATGCAAGTTCCCTAATGCTTTAATAATATGCATAATTCAATGTATTGACCTGGTTTTCTGGTTTGTATGTCTCTGTGTTGAGCCCAAACATTTACCTACAGATGTATTTGTAGAATTGGGCTCATTTTGTTAAACCTACGAATGTCACTTTTAATGGCAGTACTATAATTCTAGCTTCTATGTAATCCTCAATATTACAATATTAATATATAATTATAGGCACTAGCCTTCTATCCAAAAAAAAAAGAAAGGATATAATTTCTTGAAGGGTTGTAGTTTAATTGGTGAGGATAATGGTATGATCTTGGATTACAACATCCACAAACATCCATATCTCTTAAAAGTATGATTGAACTATGTTCGATCCCTAAATGACTATGGCAAATTGGACCCTCCTATAAATTCGAACCCGTGATATCTTATATTAAACTCATGTTTATTTACCTCCCATTCAACTAAAAACTTTATAGAAAAACGAATAATTTTTTTCTCTAACTTTAATGAAAAAGATAGCTTTGATTGTAACATCTAAACCAAAAGACAAGAGTGGAGCAAAAATAATGCATATTAGACATTGGGAAGGGAGTCCCATAATTTATTGACTTACATCTATTTGATAACTACACATAAATTTCCTTGGTTCATTTGATTATATAAAACATAATTATTGTGAGATATGATTCTCATCCGTAGAAATAGACAATTCCTTATATGTCCCACATTTACTATTATGAAGACAAGTTTATGCACGGACTGGAATCTCGTGATCAACGGGATTTCAATACTAGCGGATATTTTACAAGAAAAAGAAACAAAAATCATTAAACTATTTATTAAAAAAGGTGATGTAGAAATTTTTATATATGGATTTTTTTAATTGAAGAGAGATCTTTATTGTTGGTTTTTCTTCGTAGATAGATTATCTATGTAATTGTTCAATTTTTTTTTATGTTTAATTGATTGTAATTTATATAATTATTTTTTATTAGGGTCATTGTAATGTTAAAATATGAAATTATTGAATTTTTAATGAATAATAATAAAGATTTTTTCGACATGCTTTTAGTCTTGAATTTTGAAGTACAATAAAATTAGATTGTTGGTATCTATCTTGTCTAATAATTGTTGAATATGTGTCATGTTATGTAGTATTGTCAAATACCTATCAATTGGCCCTTGTTTTATATAATGAGTAAAACAATAAATATGTCTATTGTGTCAAAGAAGGATCTAGTATCATTTTTTGAAAAGTTGGACTAAGATTTGATTCCTCAATAATGTTTTTGTAAATCGAATAATTTATAAATAAAATAATAGCCACCTATCATCTTAGAAGAATTGTAAAGAAAAGATGTTCATGTTTTAATTTGCCTGGCCTTCTTTTATTGATGGCTTTACAAACTACATTCTTAATTTTTGAGACAGAGAAAAGTTACATGTCACATCGTCATGAAATAAAGCCTAAAGAATTATAGTAAGTGGAGGGAAAAGGAGAGTATATAAGTAAAATGTTTAAGTGGAAGAAAAAGGAGGAAAGCGTATGAGTAAATTGTTTAAGTGGAGGAAAAAGGAGGAAAACAAATAAGTAAATTATTTAAGTGGAAGAAAATAGAGGAAAACACATGAGTAAATTGTCAAGTGGAAGAAAAAAAGAGGAAAGCACATAAATAAATTAGAAGAAAAATGAGAAAAACACATAAATAAATTACTAAGTGGAAGAAAAAAAAGGAAAGCACATAAGTAAATTGTTTAAACTATTTGATTGCATTGGAGAAGCTTGGGAGTATAAATAAATTACTATTGTGTAATGATACTACAAAATTGACAATATTTTATTCTTGAACAAGGTTATGTAAATTAATTAGTAGTTTAACACCTTAAAAACTATATCTATCAAAATTTATAAGTTACTCTAAAATTAAAAGTACAAATAGTGAAGCATGTTCAAGTTGCTTTTGTGAATAAAGTAATTGTATAGGAACATGGCTACATTCAGATTATTAGACATGTTCTTCTATTTAATTGAAGAGATATTCTAAATATATGATTTGAATCAAGTGCATGTATCTATTGTTTAAATTATACAATTAGATGTTAATTAATACTATAGAAGATCGTGAAAATCTGTAAACTATTAATGAATGAAATCTAGTGACTATTAGGTGAGATTATAAATTTGACTAGATAGTGCCTCATGATATTGATGAAGTTTTTCCTTTATAGGCCAAGTGTCAATACTAGAAGAAAAGAAAACGGTTATGTCATTTCAAACCTAACTTGAATTAACCATTGTAGAAAGTACAATTCTATAATTAAAATCACCATCATTATCGTATCACACAACAAAACAATTAATTTTATTCAATTTTCTATGATGTTTATTTTTGCGATCTTTAGAAAATGTTTGATCTATGGTACACCCAAATCAAGGTGCTCATTGTCATAGAAAAACACACTTAATATATTTGTGCAATCTTAAATATGCATATATTTTTTATTGAAGAATAAATTAACTTACATTATCTACACTTGGAGAATAGAAATTTCATACATATTGATTAATTTCACCCAATGTAAATTCATAATAAAAAGTTTTTTGAACTCACTAGTTGGATCATTTATTCTTTAATAATATTTTTTTCAATAGTCTTCTTATGTACATAATATGGTATGTAACACATGTAACTATAATCTCTTTGATGTCTTGACTAAATCTATCAAACTTAAATAAAATGATAATTTCAATGATTACATTATTATTATTTACAATAGGGGTGTCCCCATGATCTAGCCCAGTAGCCCATATCTTGGGTACCTGAAGCGAGATGGGGCGAGACTAGTTCCCTGCGGGTGGGAGCTACCGTTTGCAAGAAGTCTCCCCTCTTAAACACGAGAGTAGAGTCGAACCCAAGATCAATGGGTTGTATCATGATTTTATATAATTGTTTGAGGGGAAGGTTTTGGGGAATGAATAAAGTTTAGATAAAATCATGATACAACCCAAATTATATGTGAGATCAAGTCAAAATAATTTATTAGGTGTTCAGATGTGCGAATTACAAATATTTGAAATGTGTTAGATTGGTTTGAATGTGTTAGATTGGTTTGAATGTTTTGGTTGAATTGTTTGAATAATTTATTTATGAGCCTTTTTTCAAAATTTTTTTAATTATTTAATGACATAAATACTCAATCTAACTTAAATGAAATGATTAAACTAATTTAATTTTCAAAGTGGACTTTGCAATTTGTTTTTAAATTTGATTTTGATGAACAATTGAAAAACTATCTAAATGATTTGTTTTAAATTACCATTATAGATATCTTAAATAGATCTATGTAAAAAATACGGAAAATATATTACTTTATTTATTTAAGAGTTGTTTTATTTTACTTTAGTTTTTTGGGTAAGTGCACCAAGATGTGACACAAAAATGGCTCTTAAGATGCCATTTTTTTTTTGAAATCAACAAAATTTGATGTGCGTGAGAAAATGAAGATAGTTACGCTCAAAATTTGAAGACACAACAAGAACAAGAGTTGAAGTGCTCTGAGTCTAGTTTCTAAGATACTAATTGAAGGGCTCCAAAAAGGGGGTGCCTAAAACAAGTCCCATTTTTATCAAAAAAATAGCATAGCACCTGAGGGCTCCCCCATTTTCATTAACTTTATTAGAATTTCAAAAATTTGAATGGTGAGAAATTAGCTAACACCATGTAGTTTATCCTCGTTCTTTTGGCTAATTTTTTTAATGAATATATAATACTTTATGAATTTTTGAAGTGGACACATCCTGAAAAGCTAAAATTTGAGCGAGCTCCCTCCTAATTTTTTTGAAAACTAATCAAAAGTCGATTCTTTTTTTTTCATTATGTGTAGAATGGAGTGTAGTTTAAAAAATGTAATTTATTTCAGGATTTGATGAACGAGTAAAAATCTATCCTAAAACTAGCACATATTGGTTTTTGACAAAAAATAGAGGCAATAATAAGAGAAGTTATGGATGAAAACCTTAACATAATCAAAATGTAAAAAAAATTATATATTTAGATAGCTAAGAGAGATCCTAATGTCATCATGGTTTTTTAATATTCTTGCATTGAAAGACGTGCAAATGTGATGGTTAACACAACCAAAAATATGTGAAAATTTGGTACCCTTATGAGAAAATCATGTCCATAAGCAGCTCATTTGGTGAGCATAGAATTTGGCACTCTCCAAATGACACATCCCATTTGGCACTCGCCAAATGAGCTGCATTGACAAAAAACTAACTTTTCTTTCTCTTTGTGTCTCTCTCAACCACTTTGATAACACTTAGAGTTCACGGTTTATGATCATTGAAGGATAGTTGAGGTTTTACCTTTCACTCCCTCGCTGCCTCCTTCCCTCTTAACCAATACATACGCATTAGATCTCTCAACCCTCTCTAGGTCTCTCCTACAATCTCTACCTTGTCTTCCATCCTTAGGGTTTAAGGTATAGGGTTGAGGGTTTAATGTATAGGATAACTCCCCCTCTCAAGTCTCTTCCTCCCTCTATCCCTCCCACCCCCTATCTCTCAAGTCTCTCCCTCTCTCTATCCCTCCCACCCCTCTCTCTCAAGTCTCTCCCTCGCTCTATCCCTTCCACCCTCTGTCTCTTAGATCTCTCACACCCCCTCTCCCTCTCTCAAGTCTCCACCCCACCCCTTCGTTTCATTCTCCCTTCTACCCCTCCCACCCTCTATCTCTTGGATCTCTCGCACCCCCTCTCCCTCTCTCAAGTCTCTCCCTCCCACCCTAACTAGAAAGCTCTCTCTCCCTCACAAGTTTCTCTCTCAGGTCTCTCCCA
>VDFB02270651.1:55719649-55735437 GCA_007258455.2 Sequoia sempervirens | reverse complement strand
AAACCCTATACTAAGACTAAATCGCTCAAACTGGCATATGAGTCCCAATGAGCATCAAATAGTAGGATTTTAGAGTTTTGGAGCTTTTTTTGGTCACATCTTTGTTCTAGGTACCCCTCTACTCATTCTTAGTTTGTTATTTTGCATTTTAGTTTCATCTCCTAGGTCATTTAGTCAAGTTTGTATGTCATTTACATTTCTTGTCTTTCCAAGCCTTTGCTTGGTGGTGAACCCCCTTTATACCCTTAATCACACCTTAGGACACCCTTCTAGAAAATCTCTTTCCCTAATTCCATCCTTGGATTGAGATCTCTAGGGTTGTCCTTGAATGAACTAAAGTGAAATAGGTTCTCCTAGTTCCATCTCCCGAAAGGTGGAACCCTATTTCCTTGTGTTTCATTTTAGTGAACCCAACCTTTAGAACACCTTTTTTTATTTGGAGTGCATCATATTCCTAGATTTAGCTTACATTAACTTTGCATTAGGTCTTGCATTAGTTAATTTGCATCTAGGGTTTCAAAATTTTGCATTAGTGAAAGTGCATATAGGTTGCATTTTTGCATCTTAGATCATCCAATTTCACTAAAATAATGCAATTACAAATAGTCAAAAAAACATACAAGTTAGAAACCTTAGAAACAACTCAAAATTTGTTGAAATTGGTGCAAAAAACCTAATTTGAGACTCATACGGCCCTCTAGGCGATTTAGTCCCAATTCAAGTTGTTTTTCCTACTTTCTAGGAATTTTGTGTTGTACATTTTTCAGCATTTGACTTTCCAAAAACCCTAATTGGGACTCATAATCCCCTTTGGGTGAATTAGTCACAAATCAGACCTAAAACTACCATTTATAGCAATGAAAACATCATTTTTATACTTATGTTTGTTGTCATTAGATAGTTGTTTCAGTTTATTGAGTTTCTATTACATGCATTTCATTAGATCTAGCTTAATTTGGTTCATTTCATGCATGGCTTAATTTCAAAATGGAATTTACAACACTTCATTTTTCAGATTGTTGCATAGCATAATTAGTCAATTATCATGTTCTAAATCTGAAAATTTCATTCTCCTTTTGCATGTTTGATCTATCATTGTTGCATTTCAAATTTGTAAGACAATCATTGCATCATATTTTCATTGCAAAAATCTATAGTTATCATACTTCATGTTCTATTTTTAGATCTTGTTAAGTACTGTAATAAATTTTTGTTATGTGCATATGAATATGAAGTCTTCTCCCCTCTCTTTTTGTTTGTCATTGATCCCTCTCCTAGTATCCCTCCTATGAGTGAGATTAGTCTAGTGAAAGAGAATACAACCTTCGGTGATCATAACAATCATATTTTTTCTTCTCCTACTATCTCTCCTAGTTGTGAAGAAGATATTTTGGTGTTAGAAGAACCAATTGATGAGAGTTTTGAGAACCTTAGTTGTTTCTCTCCTCCTACCTCTCCTATTAGGAAAGGAATTACTGAACAAATGGAAACAACAATAGGTAATCATGACAATGACATAATACAACAAGAGACCACTAAAACCTACCTACATAACACTTCAACTAGTTTACATTCATATCCCAACATCTTCCCCTTTTGTGATAATGTTGTAAATGATAAGGATATGTTGGTGTTAGACGATCAAATATCTAAGATCTACGACAACCCTCTTTATGTTTCTTCCCCTACCTATCCTATTTTAGAAGACATTATGGGACAAAGGAATGAAATTATGGGCAATCACGACAATCACATTTGTTCTTCTTCTAGTATCTCTCCTAGTTGTGAAGAAGATACTTTAATGTCTCTCTTCCCTTATGGAAAACATTATTGAACAAGACAATGACATCATTGATGAACAAGAAAATCCAACCATTGATAACTCCCTTACTTGTGATGAAGTCATCTTAGAAGAACCAACCTTTGAATTTCATGAACATGTAGTTTGTAGTTCTCCTAAAAAATCTCCTCCTAGGGAGGATATCATGGTGCAAGAAAATGACAACATTAACAATAGTAATTTGTCTTCCTTAAATGATAGTGAAAAGATGACAGTAGACTCCCCTTCATTAGAAAGAACCAAAACCGCTGAAGTTATGAATGTGCAAGTGTTTGTTACATCCCCCTTGATTATTGGACCTCCTAAATACCCAGTGGGATATCCTAAGAATCCTCTAATTATTTACCCACCTTCACAGTGACCACAAGCTCAAAACAAACTAGAACTTATCCTTTACCCACCTAAGAATGATGTTTCACAGCAGTCGAGTTATAATACCATTTCTCATACATATAACACTAGAAACAATCTACAACCAAGACAAACAACTTCAACATCCCTCCCATTACCTCAATCTATCTTACCTGGTCCTCCTCATTAGCCTTCACAAAGTGAAAAAGAGTATGATCTTGTTGAACAACTTAAGAATGCTCCTACTAAGATATCATTATGGGACCTTATTCAAGCCTCCCCTCATTATCATAACATGATTCAAAGTGCCTTACAACCCGAATGAAATAGTTGCCATGATTCAAGGAATAAATGCTGACATTGTTTTCCACCAAAGTGAGCTCCCTCCTTTGGAAGTGCAAAAAAAAATGATGCTTTCATGGTAATAGTTCAGTACAATAGCATGGGCATAAAACGAACCCTTGTTGATAATGGCTCCACCCTTAATGTCTATAGTGTAACCCTTATGGATAGACTTGGTGTGGATAAGTAAAAATATTAACCTGCCTCTTTATCTATTAGTGGGTTTGATAATGTGGGAAAATGACCACTTGGTGTGATCACTTTTCCTATTATAGCTAGAAAGACCACATTAGAAACATCGATCCATGTTATGCCTCATGATATTTCATACAATATTCTTTTAGCCAGACTGTGGATTCATGCAATGAATGGGGTGCCTTCTACTCTTCATCATATAATGAAGTATGTCTACAACAACAAAGTGTACATACTCAAAGCTAACCCTAAACCAAATAGTTGTTTAAACATTGAAAAAGGCAAGGAGAATCCTTTGAAAACATTGACACCAACTACACAAGTAGAACTTGTGCAACAAAAATACAAAGAAAAACACATTGAGGAAGTCACAAAGCTATTAGAAGATGACTGGGGTTCCTTGGATTTCACAACATTCATGGGCGAATACAAGATCATAACCAAAGATTTTGAAAAGGGAAAAGAACAAGCAATAATGTCCACAAAATTTAGAGGACCCTTTGAAAGAATCCACCTCAAACACTTTAGAAGAAGAAGCAAATTAAACAACAAACTTTGACAAAACTGATTATGAACAACCATTGAATCCAAAAGAAATGAAAAAGATTTATGGAAAAGGTTATGAACTCATGAAATAACTTGGATATAGTGGAAAAGGATGTGGTGCTAGAGAACAAGGTATCTGTATCCCTATAGAACCTAACACACAAGAAACAACTAGTGGTCTTGGTTATTGTCCCTCGAAAGAAACAAAAAAGCCTTCACTTAATATCAACACTATTACAAAAGATTCCTCTAAGCCAACTTTAATATTAGTGCATCCTAAACTAATAGACACTAGTGGTATTGGTTTTTGTCCTTTGAAAGAAGCAAAGCAAATAGAGAAGTCCCCATTGAACATCAATTTCATCACACAACACACTAATGATTTGAATTTGATATATTTTACACCCTCATGTACAAGAGAGTACAAAATCTCACAATCTAAAGAGTCTTGTGTAGGTATGCCACCTTGTACTAAGCAAGAGACATCCTTGTCGCAAAATAGAGGAATATCTTCTACTATTGATCAAAAGAGTATCTTGTTGAGACTCCTCCAAGATAATTTGATATCCCTCCCTCCAAGAACACGAAAGAAATTATACTACAAGAGTTCATTTTGTGCATATCATAGAGTTCATGGTCATAGAAATTATATCATAGAGTTCAACATCTTAAGGATTGTCGTGCTCTTCCTTTTGTTGAAGCACCTAGTTCCTCTAATTAATACTTATTTTCATTTCAGCTCATCCTTGTCCTACACTAAGTAGGGGTAAGGGGTTAGGTTAGCCTTGTCCTCGTATGACACTTTTCATTGTCTCTTTTGGATAGTTGTCCTCCTTCCATGTATATATAAGAGCAAGCTTGGGATGTGGACGACATGCCTGAAGTTGGCTCACATGTGACATACTTATGCATGTTGTAGTTTCATTCAGAAACATATGACTTGGAATAGGGATTTCAAAACAACCTCTCATGTCTTCTTCTACTTTAAAGAAATTTCTCACAATAATGGTGTTAGCAATCACTTTAAAGTGGGGGCATACATTGATACTCATGTTTCACTGTGTGATTTTCTTTATTCTTGCGATGCGTCCTTTTCTTGGTGGTGTCATTGGGTTTCATTTCCTCTAAGAGCATGATATTTCTTTGACTTGTCTCTCTTGGAGACATTAAATATGATGTTCCCTAAGAAGAGCCCTTACATGAGCTAAGCGAAATACCTTTGAACATATCTTACACTATTTTTGCATTTACAACATCTATTATATGGCCACCTTATAACACACTTTTCTTGCCTGTGGTGTCATCTTGTTTGTTCATGAGTATCAAGCATATGAAGCTTTGCTTTCCTCATGGAGCTCAAAGTTCATTATTGTGTGGCGCCTTATCAAATTTATCAGGAGATATAGCTTTGGTCTAGTTGTACATATGGGAGACAAACTTAGGCATGAATTTCCCATAGCCACTTGCTTGTGTGTGAGCCCATACCAATTGTGTGCGTATGTGTCTCACCTCTCCAAGGACTCACCTAGTGGATGGCCTAAGGTTATACTAGCCCTTGTGAGCATGCATTTGGTTTGCATAGTGGACAACGTGTTCCATTTGTAGGCCACC
Source organism: Sequoia sempervirens (assembly GCA_007258455.2). NCBI lineage: Eukaryota > Viridiplantae > Streptophyta > Pinopsida > Cupressales > Cupressaceae > Sequoia > Sequoia sempervirens. Next base: position 55,730,552 of record VDFB02270651.1, on the reverse strand, counting down.
CTTTTTGGATACTCATCCAGTAGACATCTTGAAGCTTCATTGCCTCAAAGTGAGCATGCATTTTAAACAAACAAGCTTAGATCTGATCCACAACATGTGGGAAAAATAGTCAAATCTTGATCCACCTTTTTCTTTTTCTTTTGTTTTAATGTCTTTGACATTGCATGTTTGCGTATCTTGATGTTGCATATCGTACACTTTGTGTGTGTCCCTTTTTGCTTATGTTGGTTTGACGTATGATCTTGGATCCTGTGGGCTTGGTTACCTCCTTGATCTTTATCATCCTAGAGCATCCACATTGGTATGCTTGGACCCTCTTGAATGTCTACTTTAGTGTGTGTTTGAAGCAAGTTCCTCCTCTCACTAAAGTGGGGGCTAAATGTAGTTTAGAAAAATGTATGCCTTTAAATTTTCACACTTAATTTGGAAATGATTAACATTAAAATGAACCTCTTGATCTAATGTTGTAATGTGTTTTACACATTCACATTAGGTTTAAGGCCCTTTTAAGCTAAATAGACCTAATTTTTCCTTAATTTAATGTTGTAAAGTGTATTTATTTACACCTTCCCATTAATTTTTGGGCCCTCTTTTATTTATGACCTTAATATCATCATTAATAGGCCCCTAAGACCCTTTATTATGCATCCCAAGGCTTATTTCAAGTGAGATCCTAACATAATCAACAAATACAATTAATTTTCTAACTTCCTATTATTTCCTCAATCTAAAAAGCCTTGGTGGGACCCATATGCCACCTTGGGCATATGAGTCCCATCCAGATGGGACCTATATTCCACCTTGGGCGTATGAGTCCCATTTCGCCCCTTTTTTAGGGTTTTGAGTGGGAAATCAAGGTTTTGAATTCAAATTTCATGAATGTCGGAATTTTGGATCTAATAAATGGTAAGTTGGATGGAATGCTTATATAAATAAGGTTTCAAATCATTATTTAACCTAAGAATTCATCATATCAAACTAAGAAATCAAGATTCAAGCATCCTAAGACTTCACAAGAGTTTCATAGATCATTCAAGACAATTTCCAAGACATTCAAGGGAAGATTTCTTCATCATTTGTTGCAACAATTCAAGATCCATTATCATGTCAAGGGCATAAAGCATCAAGTATGTTGTTGAGCTAGTGTTGTGATTTAGCATTCAAGATCCAAGATTAAGCATTGTTTAATATCCAATTCAAGATCAAGATCTACATTCTTCATGGCCACTTCATGTTAGATTGTAGACCTACATTTCAAGACATCATTCAAGGTATTATTGTTCATGTTTCATTGTTTCATCACAAGGTTTAATTACCTAAATGGGGTTTGACCAAGGAAAACCCCTATTTCCTAACAATCAACAATTTTTTCTCTCTCTACATGTGTGATTGCAGATCTAGTTGTTTTAGAGATTGAAAAATATTTGAAGACTAAGTTTCAAGATTGAAGAAAGTTTTCAGAGTTGTCTCCTTACTTGCAAGATCATGAAAAATCACCTACATGTTGCAAATCAGGGTTTCCAACTCAAAGATTTGGCAAGAAGGAAGCTATAGGAGATCACCAGAGAATACTAGAAATTTAGCCAAACCCTAATATTGGGACTAAATCACCACTTGTGGTGTATGAGTCCCAGTACTTCCTTTTTCAAATTTCAAGAGATTCAAATTAGTTACTAACAAATTACAGTTTTGTCATAGAAACCCTAGTCTGGGACTAAATCACCTAGATTGGCGTATGAGTCCCAATGAGCATCAAACAGTGGGATTTCAAGGTTTCGAAGCTTTTTTTGGTCACATCTTTCTTCCAGGTACCCCTCTGCTCATTCTCAGTTTGTTATTCTGCATTTCAGTTTCATCTCCTAGGCCATTTAGTCAAGTTTGCATGTCATTTACATTTCTTGTCTTTGCAAGCCTTTTCATGGTGGTGAACCCCCTTTATACCCTTAATCACACCTTAGGACACCCTTCTAGAAGATCTCTTTCCCTCATTCCATCCTTGTATTGAGATCTCTAGGGTTGTCCTTAAATGAACTAAAGTGAAATAGGTTCTCCTAGTTCCATCTCCCAAAAGGTGGAACCCTATTTCCTTGTGTTTCAATTGGTTATGATGCTATCTAAACATATTCATGTTAATAGATTTATCCTTCATTCCATCATCTTTGTAGAATTTAAACTCATCTAATTACTTCAATAATATTCCACATGGTGACTATGATAAATAGGTTTAAAATACTTATCATCTTCTAAATTTTTCATCTTAGGAATCTGTGTATTTGTCTTAGATCCTCCATAGTTCTTGAAAATCATGAGCTTGAGTCTTGTTTTTATATGATAGCATCCTCCTCATTGCACCTCATTGACCTTGATATTGTTAAGACACTATAAAAAATCCTTTTATTGAATGGTCTTCTTCTCTCAAAGGGGAGATAAACAATGCTATTCAAATTGAGATTTATAGAACCTAGATCTAATCCACATGGTTTACACCTATATCTAATCATTTTATTTAAAATTTAAATTCTACTTAAATCTATATATCTAACTTTATGATGGAATAATATTCTACCCAAGATATCTAGCAACCTTGTCACTTATAGGTTCCTCTTGTGTAACTTAGAGTTTGTTCCCACTAAATTTACATTGATATGTACAACCATATTCTATAGAAGCATCATATTTTCCAAATATGATCCATAGAGCCAAGGATTGATGAACATTTTGTATTATTTTTTCCCTATTATGATATTAGAGTACTTTTTTATCTCTATATAGGATATTTTGGTTCTCATGGATTATGAGGATGAAAGATTTATTAATATCTTCCCACAATAGATGTTTGACATTTATTGATAGCTTAATATAGGTGTATCTACCAAAGGGAATCATATGAAATTGATTACTTCTTGCTTCTAACCCTCCCACTTTAGTAGGAAGAGGCCCTTGACCAACTTTCAAGTCCATATAATAGATCTATGAGGTGTCCTCAACCTAGTGACCCATGTGGACTTACATCTATCAAAGATTTTTTGATGGTCTTGAATGTCTTGAAATTGATATCTAATACCTTTCTAGGGGTCATTTATGTAGCTTTTTTTCCTTACATTTTTTGTGTGAGTTTTCATAGGATGTGTCTTTGCACTCTCCTTGTCTTCTATACATTCTCTTTCATTCTAGACCAATTTTAATATTTTATTTACATTAATATAAATTAAATTAAATTAAATGACCAATTATCCTTATCTATTAAATAACATAAATGCATATTTATTTTGAAAATCATAATCAACCTTATCAATTTATTAACACTATCAAACATCTTAATTTCATAAGTCAACTTCCTATAAAGTTATAGTGCTAGTTAAGCTCTTCTATATCTCTCTAGTCCTTAATTCAAGGATATATAAAGAGTCTAATATTAGCATTATGAAAAAATTTCAATAGCTTATGGCCTCTTATTTAAACATCATACCAACTATAAAATAGTTATCCAATTAAAATTCAATGATATCTTATACACCTTTAAAATTGGTTATCTAACCATACCATTACCATTGATACTCTATTTAAAGGATGTTTTATGATTATTAATATTTAAAATTTATTTATTTATATTCTAGACTAAACAAAGCCACTCCTTAAATTAGTAGTAAATTTCATCATCTTATCTAAAATACTAAGATCAAGTCAAATACCATAATTATATATAATATTTAGTAACATGTTTGGTTTCATCCCTTGATTTTTTATTAGTAGATTAAATGTTGAACACTTCTAAAGACTAAGAGGGGTGAGGGGTGAATCAATCTGTACACAAAAACTTAACCCCTTCTAGAACTTGTAACTTTTAGTACAACTCAAACTCCTTTAGCAAATAAAAATAGAACTTCAAGTAGAGCAGTAACAAAGAAGAATATAGCAATTTGAATCTTTAACTTCAACAAACTTTACCTATGAAATATATTGCAATAGTCAAAACTTTAGCTAAGGAAAGGAAACTAAGAACACAAACATGCACAAGGAGAACACCAGATTTACATGGAAAAACCAATGAGGGAAAAACCACGATGAGAGTTAACTCACAATATATGCTTACTACCAAAAGACTTGCAAGAAGGCTCACTTCCTTAAAGTAAGATACAAAGGACTTGTTGAACTGAAGAAAAAATGACTTTAGGAGCAAGATAAAGGGACTTGATGAGACTCACTATCTCAAAGAAGGATACAATATGATTTAGAGAGAATTAAAATGATTTTCCAACACAACACTATGTTGACTAAGGCGTTTATAACACAATTGATATTTCCTTTCATAATATTTAACACTATCTTTGTTGGATATTCAATACAATTCACATACACACTTCTTTGCACTTGTACACTTCTCCATTTTATTTCATTTGAAATTATCTTGCATTTATATCCACCACAACACTTGAAAACTTCAATTAGATCAGCTAGGAAAAGGATAAGTAATGAAATCAACTGGTTGGCCACCAAAACATGATGCGATCCTATCCAGAAGATAGAGAGGACCAAAAACACTCTTATCACTTCTTTCAATGTGATCTAGAACCATTTACATGCAAGTGCACATCAACCTAAGCCAACATTAAGGAAACATGTGGATGAAACATTGAAGTGCACAACTAGTCAAATCAAAGACATACTTTCAATTAAATTTACTTGATTTGGTTCCAAACAAGATAGATCAAGACCCAAATCTATTAGAACACATCTTCCATCACTAGTGCAACCCCCCAAACACATGGTCCAAGGAAAGGAACAAGACTTGTCGACCATATATCCACAAAAGACCAAGAAAGCCAACTCAAGACACAATGTGGCACCAAAGTAGCCAATTAGCAATGTGTGGATCACATGGGGATGTTCCTTGAACATTCAATAACACCTTCATGAATTTCTTTCATTCTTTCATGACATCAATAGCCACCATAGATCAAATAGGTACAAAATACTTTATCCAAGAAGCACATAATGCATAATCATGAGATATAACAATAAAATATATTAGCTTGTGGATAACTTCCACATGAGATTGGAACTAAGACACTGCACAAATTTTGAGAGCACATTCACCAAGTGGTAGGAGTAGAGACATTAGTGCAGACAAATGCAGAGCATTTCCCAAACTAGTCTAGATAACCAACAACACTACCAACCTTCTACAATTCACAAAAAATCTCCTTGGCAATACATGTGACTTGAAAAGATAGGAGTACAATGTCCACATAAAACTAATATTGAATACTAAACCACAATAATATAATTTCAATAGTGGAGGAATGTGGAGCATTCTCTTGGTTAGACTTCAATGAAACATTCAAGAAAAGAATCAATTAAGCAACTCATGGAGGCTAGAACTCCCTTTCAACAACATATACTTCATTAGGAGAATCTGGAGAGAGCATAAGGCATATTGTAGACCTTCAACAACATTTATCCACTATTATTCATGATTCTAATCCTCATCTTAATATATAATTATGAAATCAACTTTGCTGACAATAATAATGCATTATATGAACATCAACAATTCTTCTTTGATAAGACATGACATCTAACCATGAACTTCATCACTTCTTCTTTGATACGACATGACATCCAATCATGAACTTTAGCAATTTTTATTTAGACAAGGCATGAAATCCAACCATGAACTTCATCACCAATTTTATCCCAAACTAAATATAACAATGATAACCAATTCCAAGTCCACTAACCACCTTCCAATAATCAATGTTGGCATAAATGATAATCACATATAGCAATATTTAACAGGAGATAAAATCAACAAATAGTGTTGAAAACAACTACCAACAAACTCCTTAGTGTTTTTTATTATGGAAAAAAAAAGGTTTTGATGGGACCCCAAAACCCATTACAAATGGTTTTGAAGGGCTCTGTAACCCTATCCTAGACAAGCATGGTGCAAATAAGATAATTCACATACAATCAGTAGCCAAACAACAACAGTAGTTAACAAGAAGACGTGACTACACAAACTACATCAGATAAGAAAGAGAGGGAAAAGGTACCTTATCAACTAGATTTTAACTAGGATTTTAACAAACTCCTTGAACCATCAAATTTTGGGGGCTATGTACTCTCTTGCTCTCTTAGGGGTTTTCATCTAAAAGGAGAGAGATAGGCCCAAAAACTATGGTGGTTCACTCAAACTTTAATGTATGTATGATGGAATTATGCCTAAATACAATGATCTAGATGTAGAAAATTGATAAAATAGATTGATTATTAATGCAAAACCTAAGAAATGTGAATTGTTTGAAAACACAGTGTGATATGTAGAAATGAACTAGAAACATGTACAAATGAAAACAAAGCTTAATGAGATTGAACAGATTGCACCTGAAGATGGAATACTGATGTAGGAAGGTTCTAGAATGCTACATAAATTACTATTTATGACCAATGGGAATTATTCACCACTAATGGTGAATCAGTCCTCCTGGTAAACTTTGTTGAAACTAGTTTCCGACTATCAAGAACTAAAATTTGAACAAAACAACTTTTCCAGCTTGGAAGTTCTTGACTCATTCACCACTGATGGCAAATCAGTCCTCCTCCAAAAATCTGCAAATTTAGAAGTCAACTATGTGGGTCCAGATCTACACTTGTCTTCTTGTTGGGTTGATGGAATCAAATCTGTAGAAAATGGGCTAAATTTTGTCTCCACACTTGAATTAGGGTTTAGTTGACTTGAATATATTTGATGACATATTGAACACCTTTCAACACCTATCTCTTTGACAAATCTACCTACAAGACCAAATCCTTGTTGTTGAAGTTTGAAGATATGTTAATGGCTGCTCCAAGATGCTTGATAATTGCTTGATTGAATGATGCTATGATGGATTGAATGCAAGAATGTTAATTGATGATGAATGAGTGAAAATGAGATGAATGGGGGTTAAAATGGATGGAAAAACACTTATTTATACAAAATTATGTCCTAATTACCCAAAAATACAACATCATAGGCCAACGTAAGGTCTTAATGAATAAAAACCCAAAGGAAATTTGAATTTATTTTGAGTTTTGAGCCAAGAGGGACTCATTCTCCACCTATGGCGAATGGGTCCCACTCTAGGCTTGCAAGTGGGTGTCAGGAATTAAGTTGCTTTTAATGTTGTTTGTTGGGTTTGTATTAAAAAACACACTTAATTAAGCCTATAAGTGCATAAAGGGTCCAAATAAAGCATAAGAAAGGTGTAAATAGTGATAACAAGCCTAGAAAAGCATGAAATCTTGTTACAATACTTTACAACACTTTTAAATAGGACTTGATAAGTGATAAAAAGATGATATTTAGATGAATTATAATAAGAAGAGTCTAGAAAAGTGTAGAAATGTGTTACAACACCTTCACAAGACATCATAATTTGAATATTCAAGACCTAATGTAAATGTTTTAAGTTACATTGTGACATTACATCTAAGAAAAATAGGTCAAGCATCACAGGAAAGAGACCTAAATGACCATGAAAATGTCCAAAGATCCATAATTTTTCTATGGTATACCCCTTAGTGTTGACATCAATCACAACCATCAATATTGACATCAATGAAAAAAACTGCCAATAGTCTCCCCCCTTGGCATTGATGGAAAAACACACTGCTCACTCTCCCCCTTTGATATCAACCCGATAAAGGGCCACATATGTATGTATAAAGCAATAGCACCTATTCTGACTTTGAAGACAAAGAGTAGAAAGATCTTCAATTGAAGTAGCAACACATACTTCCCCTTTGATTAGCAGAATGTCTTCTTCAAACAACAATAAATGCACAAAAAATACACAACTATTTCAAGACTCCCCCTTACTACCAACTCCCCCTAAGAGGTAGCACACATCAATCCAGGGAAACATATATTGACATGAATTTCTCCCACTAGAAAGATGCACCATCTTATTCGTCTAGTTAGAACAAGGAGGGGCAATAACTCCTAGCTTCTGTCACAAATACTCAAAGGTATCCTTTGAAAGTGACTTGGTGAAAATGTCTACAATCTGATCTTTGATAGGTACATACTCCTTTATGACTTCATGTTCTACAACCTTCTCTCTCAAAAAATGGTACTGGATTGAAATGTGTTTAGTCCTTGAGTGCATTATCGAATTCTTGGAAATATTGATAGCACTTATATTGTCACATAGTATAGGAATAGGTTTACCATAATTCACCTTCACATCCTTCAGATTCTACTTCATCCAAAGTACCTAAGTACAACAAGATGTTGTAGCAATATATTTTGCTTCTAATATGGAAAAAGATACTAAATCCTCCCCCATTATTATATGTTAGGAAAATAATATAGGTTGATCAAATCATTTCTTAAATAACCCCATAAGAGAAAAGAATGCATGTAAGTATATATAATAACTATATGTAAAGATAAAATGCATACCACAAGATAACACAAAATATACCCTAGGAAAATCCTTAAGAGAGAAAAACTTAGCCTTCAAAAGCATCCACATTGAATGTATTATTTAGAAATAGAATATTGCAATACACTAAAAAATTCTCCATGAACACTTATGAAACATCAAGCTCCTCCAATGCATCCTTCATGTGTCTGAAATGTATCTACACATCCCATACCATGATTCACATATGAACTTATTAGAAGAATACTCAATACAATGACAACCAAGCCAAAACCTCCAACAACCAACCTTAAGCACTAAACATGTTCTTTCTTTTACAAAATTCAATCTCACACAAATACAACCAAGTGGTAAGGTGGAACCATGTGACTCAAAACCATGAGTTCATAAAACCATTGACCCCATATTTTCTTTTTTCACTACTAAGTTTCTCAACATTAAATTATTTTCCCATATTCAACCCGCACATAAAGTATCTAACCCAATTCTATATACAACTTTACAAGTTGCCCTAAATTAATATTTAATGTGGGTAAACAAATATTCTAAGGATGTTCCATAAAAAGTATTTATTTTACATAATTAAAATTAATCCAATATTATGCAAGGTGTATAAAACTTGACCCTAACATTATATTAATTCTTAATAGTGCATCTTAGAACCACCTAATTTATCCTTTTATGCATGTATATATGAGGTGAACATATCTTATAGGTACCAAAGGTCAAATTCTATAAAGGATAAAACTACATCAAGACATAATTACATAATTTAGGAAACAATAATACATGATTTATATCCATCCATAAATGCTTGAGGGTAACTTGATTCATATATAAGTTTTCTTCCTCCAAGATATCTAATTTTAAGCAATTTTGAGTCATGGTTTACAATTTACGATCAAACTAGTGAATGAATTTCTATCAAGCATGAAAATTAGATAAGCCCTAATTAATCTCAATTTTAGTTCATCACATATCTAATTTCTATTTTAATTAACCCATTTCAATTGATTAATTATACTTAGCTCTTGTACCTAGTACTCATCTTAGTAGTATTCTAGCTAGACACTTTTGAAGGGCATGTTTTATCTCTTTTTTATGAACTCATTAATTACATGCCTAGCCCTTAGGGTCAGAAGTCTAATTTATTTTGATTTTTTAATTTGTTTTCTATAATTGTTAGGATTATTATTCAATTTTTTTTCTCATAGTTCTTTGAGTGTTTCACCTATGATTTGGACCTTATTTAATTTTCACCTTTCAGTCTCCCCCTTATTTGTGTTTCATTATTAATTCTTTAATCGTGGATAATAATCAATCTTTGATTTTTGATTCTACTCCTATATATATTAAATGCCTTGATTTTTTCCCCAAGACATTTAATCAAAATCCTCATCATTTGAAAATATTATATACTTTCATTAAAGGAGGATGCACTATGTTCAAGGGATAAATTTGTTCAAGATGTTTCTAAATTTTAATGTTTTTATATAACTTTTTCACACTTCTCCTTTTACCTAGGAGGATTTTCCTTCATTTTTTCATAAGATTCATACTCCTAGAGATGATTATACTTATTTTTTAATAATATATGATGACCTACCCTTGAGCTCTATTGATAAATCTAGGGGTCATAACTCATGCAAGTATGTTATACCTAATGATAATATGTTTTCTACATTTCATGATTGATTCATTATTCCTTGTGGATCTTAGTGATGTGTGCTTGATTGATATACATATTTCACCTTTACACTCATATGATAATGATATACCTCCTATCTAGTGCATGTTAGTAGTTCCTACACATCCTTTAGTTTATTATCAATTGATGAGATATTTATTGAGGAACTTAGAGAGTTCAACACTCACACATCAACCCAAAAGGATTTGGATAGCTCACTAGATTGTGATATCCTCAACATGTGGTGTTAAAAGGAATTTTGTAACAAAAATTCAACACTATATCTCAAGTTAAACATATGGCTACTTCTATATGTGTCTCATAAAACTTCAAGTCTAGATATACTTGTGATTATCATTAGACTCTTAGACATACCCTAGGTATTTTCATCCATTAAATTGAAGCTCCTATTGTTAAAAAATGTGATACAAGTATAGGATATAAATGATCATATAAATACATATATAACATCTCTACATGACGAGTCTAATTAAATGGAAATAAATTAGATTATTATGATAGTGTAACATCTAGAAAATGTAGAAGAAAGGTTAAACAACACACAACAATGCAATCAAATATCTAATGCAATCTAAGCTAAAAAACAGAGAACAAAGGAAAGCTAAAACATAAATAAACTGAACAATCTCACCCAATATCTACGTAATTCCATGTATAACCTCAATTGCCCTTCTCCATTTTTCCGTTGTAGTATAATTTCCCTCATATTTCTCTTGTGCAAGTATAGCCTATGATAATGATTTAGAAAAACATCTAAGATTCA
>VDFB02270651.1:55650154-55719549 GCA_007258455.2 Sequoia sempervirens | reverse complement strand
CCTCCCACCCTACCTAGACTACTCTCTCTCACTCCAATCCCCTCTCTCACACTCGCTCTCTCTCAGGTCTCTATTGAACAGTCTAGATAACTGAGAGGGGGGTGAATCAGTTATCATAAAACAATTTTCTTGACTTTAATTAATCCAGAGTAATCTTAAATCAATCAGATAATAATCAAACATATATGAACATGAAAGAACTTAACAACACCACGCACAATGACAACCAAAAATTATGTGGAAACCCAAAAAGGGAAAAACCACAAAGAATGTTAATTCTCAATTATAGAACACTAGTTAAGGTGATTTTTACAAGGGCTCACTGCCAAAATGCTCACTGTAGGTAAGGTTCATTGTTGGTGGGCTCATTGCCCAAATAATACAAAAACATCTTATTACAAAATAGTCTCACTGACAAAAATGAACTGATGAAGCTGCATCTATATATGCATGAAGTCAGTTATGGATTAGAGCACAATATCTATCTACAATAGATCCGGTCAAGAATTTTTTGCCCACTTTCCTTGCACAACCTCTGCACTACTGATTAATTCTTCTTAACACTTTCCTTCTGCTTCCTTCTCTATTTCTTATCGCATAATCCTTTGCACTTTTGTTTGCACACACCGCACTTGCTTTCTCAAACCAAAGAGATCTTCTATATATATATATATGTACCCGTAGAACAAAGTTAGTTAGCCTAGCAAAACATGTTAGATTGAAGAACCTTGAAATATTCAATAAGGCTTGGCACACTAGCACTAGATGCAAAGGATAGGTCGCACATAAAGATATCCTTACCACATTACCAAGGGACCCATAAATAGGTCATACATAAGATAGCATAATTACCAAAAGATAGCAAGCTTTGAATTCCATTAAATATATTCTAGAGCCAATGAGAATGCCACAACCAAGACCAAATTTTGATTTCCATCAATTTTAGTATCAACCAAAGAAATGCAGTTAGACATCCCAAAACTTGTAACATGCTACATGAATGTTTGGATAGCAAGGATACCCAAAATAATCTTTAAGCACAACAACCAATATCAAAAGATTAGTCTTCATTATTCTGCATTAACTGTCTTCCACAGATGTCCCAAAAAGAAGTATTGCCATATCCGGATCAAGGATAATATCCACACTGCTCAACAAAAAAGATCACGATAGGATAGGTCATTTATGTATATCATCCAAAGCACAACCTTTCAGATCCAAAGTTTTGACATCAATGACAACAATGCAAAATCTTCTTAACAACTTCTCAACAATCTCCCCCTTTGGCATTGATGGCAAAACAAAAAAACCCAAAAACACAAAAAACTACAAACAAAAGACTCCAAACACTCCCCCTTTGTCAAGAAATTCAATTCCTCTTTTGTTTTTTTTTTTCTCTTCATTTTCTCCCCCTTTTTTCTATCAGAGGCAAAGGAATAAAAAAGAATTTTTAGGAAATCAAGTAAAAATAACACTTTTCACATGAAAAATTTTCTTGTACCTTTCTCTCACAGTTGGAAGATTCCTCTTCCAATCTTGCACAACAAAAACCATTCTAGCACACATACTGTCTAGTAGAGCCAACAACTCAAATGATGATGACCAATCTAGAGACAGGCACTGAAATTCACAATCCTCTGCATCAAAAAGTATCCTAGAGAGATGATCCAACCGAACCTCAACAATTTCTTTGACCAACTAGAATTTGTTAACCAAATCTTCCCTCTGTCTCTGAGTAGATGATAACTCAACATGCAACTCACCAAATCTTATTCTTTATTTTCCATATTTATCTTTGAAGAAGTAAAAAGACTTCCCAATATCATTCAATTCAAATTCAATAGCTTCAATTCTTCTTTTAAAGTTTTCAACAATAGCAGGCCACTGGAGACAGTACCTGTAGATGCCAGACATCTCCTTAATGCATTCTCTTGTCCCACCAATGTGTTTGGATAACTTCTATTTGGATTTGACACACCTTTTCTCAATCATAGCTTGGATCTTATGACCTTCAGATCCTTCTCACAACAACCTTTCTTCAACAACTTCACATTTCACCAATATTTTTCATATCACCCTTTCTTCAACAACCTTTCTTCAACAAGTTCACATTTCAGCCAACATCGAACGAACTTCATCTAGATCAAAAGAATTAGATCCAGACAAAGGCTCTTCTTCCTTCTCCTTCTCTTCTGAGATAGTGATGACATCCTTTGTGTTAATTTTCCTCCTTTTAGATTTTAGAGGGGATCCACCAATGACAACCTCTAACTCCTTCTTACCAGAGGAGGAACCCTCCTCAAACTGACTGATAGGTGTAACACTAGAAACTATCACATTGAAGCACAGATCCATCTGCAAAGATGAGAAATAAACTTTGCATGCATTTGCTTTATCTTCAATACATTCCAAATATTTGTAAACTTTCTTTCTGATAGGGATGTCAGACTTCCACTTAATATTCTCTTTTGACGGTAACGAATTTAAAAAGTAGAATACTAAACACATGAGCAGAGACCCAAACTGGAAGGGATAACTCTCAACCAAAGACATTCTAAAATTCTCAATTAGGTTTTCCATTACTAAGCTATACAAGTCAAACTGTTTATTTTCCTTCACCATCTTATGTGGAAGATACACAGCAAGAGCTGATGTAGAACCTTCATGATTTTTGAAATAGATTTTGTAAGTGATACCGTAAGCAACATACCTTATTGCAGGATCGACAATGGTATTTATTAGCAAAGCTCGGGGGTCTTTGTTGATACCAATAAGTTCCTCCACATCTCTGTATTTCACTATCTTCTTCTCAAGGAGGTCACCAACACTACACAATCTAGTAATAACTTCAATGGCTTCCTTACTGATCGGATAGGGTTTGTCCAAAATGATGTTGCCATCCTTGAATCGACTCAACATGAACAAGATAGACACTTTGTTGGAAATCCAAGGAAATTCTCCCCATAGATTCATACCCAGGGCACTTACATTCTACAATTCATTAGTCTTCAATCCTAGTTCCATTTCCTTCATCTTCCAATGATAAAATTTTTCCAACTCTACTTCCTTTAGCCTTAGTGGAATACCACCACTAGATTCACTGTCAACCAACACATATTCCATCGTCGTACTTAGCTTCTTCAATCCTTTTATCACTCAAGGAAACTTATTTTCCTTCTTTGAAAACTGTGAGAAATGATTTGAAACTCCACCTTTTATCCTTAATTGCTCATGATGATTTTACCGCCAAAAACTTACATCAATGACGCCAACAATTATACTTCGCTTTTCAATCAACCAGATTAAGCTTCATCATACATTACCAACCAGATCAAACTTAGTCATGTTGAAAACACATCAATCTTACTTTAGAGAGGGGGAATTGTCATGATATGCATTGCAAAACTCCCTCTGAGCCAAGGCAGTTGGCTCAGATTCTAGAAGAGCTTGTATTGAGATTTGGTACCACAAAAGAGCTCCCCACACTTGTTTCCTTTTTCTTCCAAACCATGGTCGTCTTCTTCTTAGATTCATCTGATTCTGCAATCTTCTTTTTATTTTTTAAGCTTTTCTGGAGAAACATATTTGCATGAGTTAGCATAATGTCCAGGTTGACTGCACTTGTAACATCTTTGTCCTGACTTAACCGAGTGAATCCTAGATCTTCACTGATTAGCTTTGTGACTATAACCATGGCATAAATGAAAATTACCATGAAAGAGATTATTCATTCCATTCCTTCTAGCCAGATTAGATAATTGACTTCTATAATGACTTGCTTTGTGACTGAATTTGTGACAGTTAAAGCATTGAGTACTCAGTTCCTTCTTGCTTCTACACTCTGTAGCCTTATGTCCAAAATTTTTGCATAGAAAACAATAGTCATTAAATGATAAGTACCTTTGAGCATTTGTTTTCCTAACCGAAGGTATTTTTGTAGGTGTTCTAGAGTTCTGAACCTTGCTTGTTACAACAGATCTCGCTTCAACTTCAACTACTTTGTCTTTGCCCTTAGTCTTATGATTTGAGCTTTCTCTGAGAAGAAAAGTCCTCCCTTATCCTTGTGAAATTTTTGTAGGGAGAAGATTTGATCCAGAATTATACTACTTTCACATACTCTTGCTTCTGAATTCAACTTTCTTAACTCTTGATCTAACTTCTCATTTTATTCTAATTTTTTTTCGATGGTATCTTTAAGATTTTCTTCAGTGTTCTTCCATTCTTCGATTTTTTGTTTGATGGTATCTTTGAGATTTTCTTCGGTCTTCTTACATTCATCCAACTGTAGCTTTAGATTCACAACACTTTCCTTTGACTCCTTAAATTCCTCACATACCTGTCTGTGTCTTGCTTTGAATTTTCATATTTGCTCCCTTATCTTTAAGATACAAGCATTTTCCTCCCTGATGTTTTCTTTCAATTCTTCATTTTCAGATTATGTGCTTTCCATGTCATCTAACAATGTCTTCAGTTCTTCATCAAAGTAATAGTCTCCCGCCATCTGTTCAAACTACCAAGATCTCCCTCAAGCGGTTAAGCTCTATCTACAAGGGACCAAGCTCTGATACCAATTGTTGACCAGTCCAGATAACTGAGAGGGGGGTGAATCAGTTATCATAAAACAATTTTCTTGACTTTAATTAATCTGGAGAAATCTTAAATCAATTAGATAATAATCAAACAGATATGAACATGAAAGCACTTAACCACACCATGCGCAATGAACACTAGAATTTATGTGGAAACCCAAAAAGGGAAAAACCATAGAGAATGCTAATTCTCAATTATAGAACACTGGTTAAGGTGACACCAGTTAAGGTGATTTTTACAAGGGCTCACTACCAAAATGCTCACTGCAGGTAAGGCTCACTTCCGGTGGGCTCACTAACCAAATAATACAAAAACATCTTATTACAAAATAGTCTCACTAACAAAAATGAACTGATGAAGCTGCATCTATATATGCATGAAGTCAAAAATGGTTTAGAGCATAATATATGTCTACAACAGATCTGGTCAAGAATCTTCTACCCACTTTCCTTGCACAACCTCTGCACTACTAATTACTTCTTCCTAACACTTTCCTTCCACTTCCTTCTCTGTTTCTTATTGCATAATAATTTGCACTTTTGTTTGCACACACCACACTTCCTTTCTCAAACCAAAGAGATGTTCTATATATATATATATATGTACTCATAGAACAAAGTAAGTCAACCTAGAAAAACATGTCAGCTTATAGAACAACCTTGAAATATTCAATAAGGCTTGGCATGCTAGCACCAAACTCAAAGGATAGGTCACACATAAAGATCTCCTTACCACGTTACTAATGGACCCATAAATAAGTTGTACATAAGATATCATAATTACCAAAAGATAGAAAACTTTGAATTACATGAAATATATCCTGAAGTCGATGGGAATTCCACAACAAAGACCAAATATTGATTTCCATTAATTTTAGTATCAATCAGAGAAATGCAGTTAGGCATACCAAAACCTGTAACATGCTACATGAATGTCCAGATAGCAAGGATACCCAGAATAAGATTTGAGCATAACAACCAGTATCAAAAGATAAGTCTTCATTATTCTACATTAACTGTCTTCCATGAATGTCCCAAAAATAAATACTATCATATCCGGATCAAGGATAATATCCACACTGCTCAACAACAAAGCTCATGATAGGATAGATCATTTTTGTATATCATCTGGAGGACAAACTTTCTGATCCCAAGTTTTGACATCAATGAAAACAATTCCAAATCTTCTCAACAACTTCTCAACAGTCTCTCCCTCAAAATATCCCTCCCATCCCCTCTCCCTCTCTCAGGTCTCTCCCTCCCATCCTAACTAGATAACCCTCTTTCTCAGATGTAGTAGTCTCTCTCTCAAGTCTCACTCCCTCCCAACCTACCTAGACAAATATCTCTCACTGCAACCCCCTCTCTCACTCATGTCTCTCCCACAGTGTTTCTCTCTGTTCAGCACTCTCTCTGGGTCTTTCTGACATATATATATATATATATATATATATATATATATATATATATATATATATATATATATATATATATATATATATATATATATATATATATATATATATATATATATCTCGAATATCTCTCTCTCGGATCTCTCTTAGGTATATCTCTCAGTGTATATACATCCTTGATTTCTCTCCCATAAAATATCCCTCCCAGCACACCTCCCTCTCTTAGGTCTCTCCCCCACCCTAACGATAACCTCTCTCTCTCCTTACAAGTCTCACTCCCAAGTCTCACTCCCTCACCCTACCTAGACTACTCTCTCTCACTCCAACCCCCTCTTTCACACTCCCTCTATCTTAGGTCTCTCCCTCAAAATATACCTCCTACCCCCTCTCCATCCCATCCTAACTAGATAAACCTCTTTCTCCAATGTAGTATTCTATCTCAGGTCTCACTCCATCACACCCTACCTAGAAAAATATCTCACTTCAACCCCATTTCTCACACTTCCTCTCTCTCTCTCTCCCTCTTAGGTCTTTCTTTCTCTCTCTCAATCTAACTCCAAATCCCTCTCTTAGGTCTTTATCTTTCTCTCTCCCTCTCATCTCTCTCTCTTAGGTATCTCTCTCTCAGGTATCTCCCACTCCCTCTCTCTTAGGTCTCTCCCTCAAAATATCCCTCCCAACCCCTCTCCCTCTCTGAAATCTTTCCCACCACCCTAAATTGATAACTCTCTATCTCCCTCTCAATTCTCTCTCTTTCTCAAGTCTCACCCCCTCCCACCCTACCTAGACTACTCTCTCTTACTCCAATCCCCTCTCTCACACTCCCTCTCTCTCAGGTCTCTCCCTCAAAATATCTCTCCCAACCCCTCTCCCTCTATCAATTATCTCCCCCACCCTAGAACTACATAAATCTCTCTCCCTCTCAAGTCTCTCTCTCTTAGGTCTCACTCCCTTCCAACCTACCTAGACAAATCTCTCTCACTCCAACCCCCTCTCTCACACTCCCCCTATCTCTCCCTCTTAGGTCTCTCTCTCTCTCTCACTCCAACTCCCTCTCTTAGGTATTTATCTTTCTCTCTCCCTCTCATCTCTCTCTATCTAGTGTCTCTCTTAGGTCTCTCTCTCAGGTCTCTCCCTCAAAATATCTCTCCCAACCCCTTTCCCTCTCTGGGATCTCTCCCCCCACCCTAACTAGATAACTCTCTCTCTCTCTCTCCATCTGAAGTCTCTCTCTCTCTCTTAGGTCTCACTCCCTCCCACCCTACCTAGACTACTCTCTCTCACTCCAACCCCCTCTTTCACACTCCATCTCTCTCAGGTATCTCCCTCAAAATGCACCTCCCACCCCCTCTCCTCTCAAGTCTCTCCCTCCCATCCTAACTAGATAACCCTCTTTCTCTAATGTAGTAGTCTCTCTCTCTCTCTCTCAAGTCTCACTCCCTCCCACCCTATCTAGAAGAATCTCTCTCACTCCAACCCCCTCTCTCACACTCCCACTCTCTCTCCCTCTCAACTCTCTCTCTCTCTCTATCCCTCCCTCCCCTAGTGTTGCTAGTTACCCTTTAGGATGAATGGTTTTCGAACATTGCATATTATCTTACTTATGGAGAATGCCCAAAGAACTTGTCTCCCATGCAAAAGAGGAACCTCAAGTTGAAAGAAGCTAAATATGTTATTGTTACCTGATTTTTAGCTTTCAGCTGAAATCAGGTAACTTAGTGTTTTTCTTTTGGTGCTTTCGTTTAAACATTTGAAAGATAAACCATAGTCTGCTAAGTTCATTAATATGCATAAAAGATATTGTCAAGAACAAATTTCATTTTATTCCAATGTTGCAATTATAAACAAATTAGAAAGAGAACCATATGTGTTACAAATGTAATCTTTATTGATAATCATGAAAGTGTAAATTTCCCTCACAAGCCAAGGGATCACTAGCTATCCTAATGCTAGTAAAGAAGAAATCATACGCATATGGATACAAAAAAGAAAATTACATATAACATGAAGAGGGACCTGTCATTTCCTGGTGGAATGACAAATCTTGTTGACTTGGCCTTGCATCATCTTTGCTGCTCTACTTCCATTTGGCTCCCTCCTCGTTGCTCCTAGGTTTCCTGCATTGGATTAAAACAACACTTTTAGAGCAATGAAAGATCCTAATCAAAATTATATGCAAAACATCCATAAACGTGTGATCAAATGTCTACAAGCATTAAAATAGCAGCATACCATAAGTGTCCTTGAAAAAAAGAAGTGATCAAACACACCTATGATATGCTTTGTTTATCTAATTGTTTGTTCCTTGTGTAGATTTAGGACAAGTCTTGTTACTGTTCTGATTCAGCTAATTATACCATGTGGGGTAAATGTGGCTCCCACGAGGGTAGAGCTCAGGATACTTCCCTCTAATATTTTAAGAGGGATAGGAAATTGAGCAACTTGATCAAATAAATGATAGACATGCTATTAATGCATAAAATCAATATGAAATCACACCAGTTGATCAAATTTCATTATTAGATTCAAAAGATGCAACATATAATTTGAGCTATCAAGAGTTCATACTTCATCTTTTCATAATGAATCAGTCATATGGCTACCATCAGTCAAAAGGAAGGTACATTTTGTTGGACATGTCTTTCAATCATCTTAAGTGGATCCATGATCCATTTTATTAAAATAAGTAAGTGATTTCAGAGATGCATCAAGTTCAATTATAGATGCATCAAGTTCAATTATGCATCTCTTAAATAATGAAGGATAAATCAAGGCATGCATGAAGCCATTGTGAAGCATATGGGGCAGTAAGAAGGAACAATCCAAGGTATTTTCAAGTCCCTCTCACCTTAACCCTATTGGACAACCACACATCACATAGGATGGTGAGCTTTTAGGTCACCAACATAGGTGACATGTGTCTGCCCACTAGGATCAAA
The DNA here is from genome assembly GCA_007258455.2 of Sequoia sempervirens. Classification (NCBI taxonomy): domain Eukaryota; kingdom Viridiplantae; phylum Streptophyta; class Pinopsida; order Cupressales; family Cupressaceae; genus Sequoia; species Sequoia sempervirens. The sequence continues at coordinate 55,710,606 of VDFB02270651.1, read as the reverse complement.
GTGAGGAGATAGTGGTTATGTGTTGCACATGATCAAAAGGTAAGCAAGTTGTTGTGGAAACTAGGTCATAAAAAATGTGGGGCAGAAAACAATTGTTGTGGAACCATGAGGATTGGGGTAGTCAAAGAAGGGAGAATACATGCTACATGTCATGAACAAGACAGTAACAATGAATAAAAATCATGATCTCATGCATGTGGACAACAACCATGAATGAATGCTACATGACAACAAGGGAAACTAGGGAGCTCTTTAAAATTCTGAGATGTGAAAATAACAAGTTCCACTTCTCATTGAAGGCATATATGGTGGAGTTGTATCAGGACACACTTGTAGGTCTACTTTTTCCAAAAAATGCAAAGCGAATGAAACCTAAAATCAAGAAATACATGAAGGGGATGGTAATGGTGGAGAATATTGTTGTTGTATCTATATCTAGAAATGAAGAGCTTGAAGCTATTGTGTCTAAAGGGATAGAAAGGTGACACACTTTTGGAACTCAAATGAATACAAAAAGTTCAAGATCACACTTAATACTTTCTATCATAATAGAGAGTATGAATCTTCAAAATCAAGTTCAAGTCAAAGGAAAACTAAGTTTTGTTGATCTTGCTAGATCTGAGAGGGTAAAGAAATTAGGATCAATTGGGAATCAACTGAAAGAGGCTCAAAGTATAAACAAGTCTCTTTCAGCTCTAGGTGATGTAATTAGTATACTGGGTTTTGAGGGGCAACATATACCATACAGGAATCACAAGCTCACCATGCTCATGAGCGATTCACTTGGTGGAAATGCAAAGAACTTGATGTTTGTAAAAATATCTCCAGTAGAATCTAATCTAGATGAGACCCATAATTCACTTACCTATGCAACTCAAGTACGTCCAATTATAAATGATGCAAGAAAAAATGTCACCCTAACTTATTAGAAGGAGCAAGCAGGTAAGAGGGTAGATGAAGAGGAGTTAGAAGATATTACCGAGGAGCGTGGTACCAGAGATAAGAATGATGGACGCCCATAGAAATATCATAAACTTTTGGAGATATTTCTTTGGTCCTCCATGAGAAAGGTCATCTTAGTTCTGCCATGTAGTAAATATGAATTGGTCTATTGCGATGATTTTACACCATTCTATGCATCTTGGCAGAGAAATGGATAGGGCATTGGTATCTATTGCATTCTTTCCAATTAAATGTGCATCAAGAAATTATTGATCTTCTCTACAGGAAGTGCAATCAAGTTTTTATACAATCTGTTGCCTTTTCGTGTGCTCACAGTTGGTTGACTCAGTAGTAATTGGTTGTAGAAGGATCCTACTAAGGAAAATATTCAAGTGAGGAGGAAATAACAATTACCAAAAGGGACAATGCATGAAATAACTAGGCAGTGGATACAAAGGGAAATCACTTAGGAGTTTTCTAGGAAGGAAAGGATGAAGGATAGTCTACCACAGTCAAAACATACTTCACAGGCTACTACAAGATTGGTGAAAGACATGACATTGAGATGGGGAAACCTATGCACTCACAGTTTGCCTCCAGAGTGCTAGATGTTGAGACTGCATGGGAAAATTTTCATGGTAAACAGGTGGTTGTTGAGTGCAAATTTGATGGTGACCATATCCAAGTACATAAGAATGAAAGAGAAGTGCACTTATTTTCAAGGAACTTTTTATCACCAAAGAATATGAAGATGCAATGTCAAGTGTTATCCTCCAAAATATTCAAGATGAAAAATGTATACTTGATGTGAAATGCTAGTTTGGGATAAGGGTAGCAATTGGTTTGCGAACTTTGGAACAAACCAATAAATAGCAAAGGTTGTTAGGGATGGAGCAGAAACCAATCAACAACTTTGTTGTATCCTATTCCATTGCTAAGAGCAAAAGGTTATAGTTATACTAACATTGCATTCTTGGGACCTGAGTTTCTATTTCAAGGTGATCATTGTTGGTCATTTGTAGCCCATCAATGCTTAGAGGTGGAAATGACGACATGCATGTATCCCATTTTTTTGATACTCTATTGACAAATAGAGCTTTGGGTGGATCACAATTTTCTAGAGCTTCTATGTTTATAAATGTAGGTGAGGATGGGGTTCAACTAAAGGTTGGGTTGTAAAACAATGTTCTGATAACTCTTGGAAAGCTCCTTTGGTTGTTACTGTTGAAATTCCTAAATGTTCATATGAAGGTTGGTGTGGTCCCAAAACTTGTGAAAATATGTTATCATCATCTTCACCTGTTGAATCTCCAAAGACAACAATGGATGGATGGGGTGAGACTAATAAGTTTACAAATGAAGGCTAGGGTGCACCCCAAAGTTCTTAGAAATTATGGACAACTTCTAAAACTATTGAAGCTTTGGAACCTATAACTGAAGTTGGGGGCAGTGGTCCCAATAAAAATTGGGTGGGGAGCACCCCAATGAAGATTGGAATGAATATGGAGGAGCTGAAAACACAGAGAAGGTTACTAGATCAGAGTCATGGAATTCTCAAAAAGTTACCATGAGGGTTTTTGGTTCTCTAGGAAATTTTAAAAAAAAAGGACATTCCTTGTAAGTTTCATGGAAGAGGTTTTTGTAAATAGGAAAGCATTTATCTATGAAAATGCAGATTCTTTGGAAAATAAAGATAATACAAAAAACCTAAAGAAAGTGACAAGGATAGAGACAAATATCATGAGCCTTCTTCTCAATGAATGTAGAAAACAAGATATGCAACTGGCAAAAGCAAGGTTTCATTGTTTTCTTTCCATCATTTCCAGAGAAATGAAAACAACATGAATGAAAGTATATTCATTTTGAAAAAATAAAGAGCATTATTGAATGGCCGTGGCCCAAAGAAATTTGGTTCTTTCCTCACCAAATCAAAGAACCCACTTGGGGTTTCTGATGGAATGCAAAAATATAGAGGAGATAAAAGCAAGTCTTTCATGGAGGCATTCTACAGAAATAAACAAATCAAAAGTCAGAAAACCCCTTTTCCATTTTCTTGGCCGCAACTTGAATCATCAATTTTTTCTCATAAAACAACAAAATACTTGGGGTTTCTTGAATTGATTTCAATACAGAAGAAAAGTAAACATTTTTGCTTTATCTTTTAAGCTGGAAGCTCGAAACAAGCTATTTCTTGCTCAAAAAATCAGAGATATGGGTCGATTGAAAGCTTACCTGAGCTTTATTTTTCCCATTTTTTGTGCAATATGTAAAGCATTTGTTATAACCAAGATTCTATTTGAGCTTCAAGGAAACCTCATGGTAGCTGTGAGAAGGATGAAACAACCACAGAGAAGAATCACACACAAAAATGACCAGAGAATGTTCTTGGCCGTGACATTTAACTCATGAAATAGCCTTTAAAAGATGAAGAAAATGAAAATTTTGCTCAAAAAACACAAATACCTATTGTTCTCAGTGGAAATCACAGGATTTCATTATGAAATCAGTCAAAAACCAATAAAAAAAAATCATGTTCTATGTGCTTGCAATGAAACCCCATGGTGGCAGGAGGTTTTCTCTAGAAATATTGATGCTCAAATCAAATGCTTTTTGCATTTTCCACATTATTTTGTTTAGGGTTAAAACCCTATCTTGGGAATGGTCGATGGAATTTTTTTCCCTTTCTTTTAAAAATTTGAAACACATTAAAATGTGGTGGAGACCGAATGCCACGACTTAGGCATTTTTATGCCTTCTGAAAACTTTTGTCGGGTTTCAAAATTGCTAAGTGTTTCAAAATGAAACATGGAATGTGCCAAGACATACATGCTATGCCTTTGACCTTTGAAACAAGTAAGGTCATATAATGCTTTCAAGACTTTTTGAATGTGCCTTCCAAGAGGTGTGGGGTCCTTGATGCCCACATAGGACGAAATGTGGGCCTTTGTTTTGTCTTGGAAAATCAAAGATGTTGACCAAGTGTGTGGCCTTGGAATGTAGAATGAGGTAAGTGAAAATGATCAAGTACCTTGGGAGTTTTTTTACTTTTCTTGATGCTTTTGGAAGCATTTGGATGTTGCATTATTTTTTCAATTTTATTTTAAAAGTGTAAAAACATCAATTAAGTGATTTGCAAATCACTTTGATATTATTCATATGCAAATGTAGTGTAATTTAATATTGATGGTGGGAACTTTTGCATTGGTATTTTAAATGTAAAGTGATTTGTTTAAGTGATGGATTATAAATCACTTAAGCAGATTATCTTGTGTTAATGCAAATTAGTGCCTTATGTTTTTAAAACACACATATTGCATGGGTCAAGGCTGGGGGACAAAATGATGACTTGCAGACATGAGGAGGGTGTGTGAGTTATGCCTTTGACTATTTTGGAGAGAAATGTGCTGTTTTGGAGGCTGTTTTGTCACACCATCAGTGTGACCTTGGACTTGGCTTGATCTTGGACCATTTGGAGGACTTTCTAGAGTGATTTTAGAAGGTTTTTTTTTGGATTTTGTGCCTCATCTGACCAAAACCTTCTAGAAGGGTAGGCATGAGAGTTGTGTGATCTTTTTGCTTAAGTAGCTTCATTTTTGCATTTTGGGGGAGTTATTTTCTTTCCAGTAGAGTGATAGCTTTGGTTTTAGGAGTTATTTTTCAGCATGGAGCAGTATTGTAACTCAGATGGACTTGTTATATAGTGAGTAACTTTGAATCAATAAAATAGAGCATTTTACTTTCTCATTTCATGTTTCATAGTATGTTAGTCATTGATTAGTTTGTTTTGTGAAATTTATCTTTCCTTGCAAACTTGTCTCATGTTTTGGCATCTGTTTAGTAGAAAATGCATGGTAATAGGTTATAAGTTATGTTAGTCAATGGTGTTGTTAGTTGTGAGACCTTTTGTTTCCTTCTAAAAGTCCTGTTTAGAAACCTTATTATAAATTATTTGTGAAATGCATGTGAAAATGAGTTGTGTAAGTAGAGTTTTATGATATTGTTTTGAATGTGATAGGCTATTATCAAGTCCTAGTTGGTTTTTTTGGTGTATCACATTAGGTATTTTCAATTTATGTTCATGTTTTATGCATTTCTTACCCTTTACCTTAGAAATCATTAGTTAGGTGGCATCAAAAGGGGAGCCAACCCATAATTTGGAGGTCTTCTTTCGAAAAGGACACCCACAACCTGAAAGTAGTCCCATGTTACATCCAAACCCATTAAGTTCATTCACAACTTGGCATTAGGGGTGCATATTTGGATCACTAACATTTTTTTGGTAAGATACTCTTTATAAAAGAGGACTAGATGGCACATTTTTGAAATCAATTGATAAGAATCAACAAAAGAGATTATCAGAGACATTTCTTAATAAGGAATGTGGAGGACACTTCTCTTATACTATGACTACTTTCAAGATTTAAAGGAATTGCTATTATTGGCTTGGGATGTTTAAATATGCATATTATTGGGTGGAAAATTGTGAAAACTGCAAACAGTTCATAGGAAGACCTCAGTTGGTAGCACTTCCATTAAGACTTGTGGTGATTGATGAACCATTTCAACAATGGGGTTTGGATTTTATTGGGCCTATCATTCCTCAATTCAGTGTTGGGAATACACATTTTCTTACTACTACATACTACTTTACCAAATGGGTGGAGGCCACTCTTTTCAAGAGGACGACTTTAGAGGTAGTATGTGACTTCATCAAGGAAAATATTATAGTAAGATTTGGAGTACCCTACAAATTGGTTGTTGATAATGCCACTAGTTTTTCTTCTAGCAAGAATATCTTTTATCCTATGAGCATGTAATATCTTTATCTCATTCTATAGATTATTACCCTCAAGGGAATGGGCAAGCTGAATCTAGTAATAAAAATCTTGTCAATATCATTAAGAAACTGGTGGATGAAAATTAGAAGAATTGGCATAAGAAACTTTTTGAAACATTGTGGTCAGATAGGATAACTCCTAAGAAAGCTATAGGTATGTCTCCTTTTGAGCTAGTGTATGGAATAGGTAGTGCTTTGCCTCTTCCACTAGATTTATTAGCCAATAAGTTGCAGACCGTGATAGAGGATCAAGAATTATGAGACGCTTTGGAGAAAAGGATTATGTATCTCTCCAAGATTTAATAACAAAGGATTTAGAGGGTAGATAGGTTCACAATGCACCAAGCTAAAGTCAAGAAATTTTTTGACAAGAAGGCTAGGCATAGAAAATTTATGATCAGAGATTTGGTATTGTTATGGGAAAAAAGAAGAGACTCTAAAGGTGCACACAAGAAGCTTGATTCTCTTTGGAAAGGTCCATTCAAGGTAACTCAAAAATGTGGCCTGAAGACTTTCAAGTTGTCATACCTTGATGAAACTCCATTGCATATTCCTTACAATGGGCAAGACCTCAAGTTGTATCAAAAGTAAGTCCCCATGTAAGTTTCCTTTGTAGATATTTAGTTTAGGTGTTTTTGTTGTAATTTTGGTGTGTTTTCCTAATTTTTGGTTGTTTGAGAGTTCTTGGTCTGTATTTTTTCATGGATGTTGACTCTTTTGCCCATTGTATAAGGCACTAGTCTACTTTTCTAATTTTTGGGTTGATTGCTTTGTCCTAGGTAGTCCTTTTCCCCAATTAGAGACAATTGTTACCATAGTTTTTGTCCCTTTACAAAAATGTGTTTTTGGCTAAGAATGAAAATTTCTAGTCTTTCTTGTGGTTTTCAAAACTCTGTTAGTACCTGCTTGGGTTAAAACCTCACTCTTGTCTGACATATTGAAATCTATTCCTTAAGAGGCATTGGTCTTTGTCATGTTCATAAAGGTTTGTTGAAGTTCAAAAGAGTTTTCCCAACTTTTGTAAGTTCCATCGAAGTCAAAAGTTAAATCATTTTAGAGTTTTGTAATGGTTATGAAACTTTCGTCGGCCTCTGGCAGGGTTATCAAAACTTACCTCCCTTTTGCTCGATGGTGGTGACGACTTTGTTCTAAAGAGTGATGTGGATAATACATTAAGGAAAAAGTATTTCAATATTTTATAGCAGTTATGAAACCTTTTTCAGTCACCAATGAGGTTACAAGAACTTTCCATTCTACCAAAAAGGTGTTTCTTAACCGATCCTTTTTAAAATATTTAAAAGGTGGTTAAAATGAAACATAGACATGAAGGGTTACATGCTCCAAGCTCGACAGAAGAATGTGTTAACTACCCATCCACTCAAACATTAATTACAGGATGTTTTAAAGTGTTTCAAGTCATTGGGAAATAAATATTTTAGTTGAGGCAGGATAAAAGATTGGGGTAAAGCGAGGAGACAAATTGTTGCTGTTGTCAATTCCTAGAGCTAAAAATCCATTAAAGGTACTTTTATTTTTCTCGAATAAGCTATAAATTTCCAGGCATCCTATTTTGAAGTAAATAATATTACTAGCATACATCTTCCCTTGTGAAATATTGCACATATATCTTAGGGTTTTGGCCACAATGAAATATACATATTAGGGCTACGAATATGTTTCCGACCTAACTAGTACTATGCCAAGAATTGGGGATACCAAGCTAGGGAATGTGAGCTTATATGAGTTTTGGGAAATAATTGGAAAGCCTAACCCTCCTCTAATTACACAAAGCTTAATTAAAAGAAGTTTATTGCAAGCTGTCACTTTCCTTGTTGCAATCGAGTGTTTGGATTTGATAGTGGAATGCATTAAAAATTGTGATTATGAAACACAAGAAGTTAGGACCAGTGATAATAGGTTGGTTGTAAAAATCCAAATGGATACTTTTACCTCATGTCTAAAAATCCCAATGAGAGAGTGGTACTTGGTATTTGATAAATCACTATGTTGTAGAATTCTTTTTCAGAAAAGAAACAATATTATAGGAACACAATTGCTAGAGAATGGCTTACCACACCTAGGAAGGGTAAATCCCAATTACCTAGGAACCTGCACAAGAACCATTTTGTAAATGAGATTTTTGATATTATTGTACTCCTTGATAGGGTGAAGGGAACTGAAAAGGCTCATGAATTTGAACAGTGGATGGATTTATTTGTTCAGATTATACTTGGGGAGACACAATTCTTGGATTGGGCTCAACTTATTAGTGATCAAATTCATCACATGATCATCCTCTTTTGACTTAATGTGCTATATGTCCTCATACCTTATTTATGCAATTTCTAATGTAAGACCCTGTCTGAGATTGAAACCAAGTTCACATCCATGTGAAGAAGTCCCAATATTTGACTACTATGACAAGCTGAAATTGGGAAAGACTACTTTTATCATAGGACTTGATTACTGATACCTTTACCATGAGAGTAACTCATGAGATACATGGGGATGTTGGCCTAAGGCTTAATCCTAAATCCATACAATTGATTTATACATATGGTATCCATTTTATACAATTCCAAAGGTTCTAATATATTAGGATCAGAGATTTTGATGGTTCTCCACCAAAACTCCCTACGTATGTCGAAGATAAATTTGTATTAATAGAAGTTGGCAGACGACTAGCAGAGGTGAATAAAAGATGTGAATAAAGAAAGAAGGTCAACATACAGTTTCCTATTGGACTTGGTGATCTCTCATGCAACTCTATGTCGGATGCACTTAACATTGAAAGGGACCTAGTTAAGTATACTGTACATTTTTATGATGCAAGGTTTCCTTTTGATAGAAAAGAATTTGTAAGGAACAATTTACAACTAGGTCTTGGTTTTCATTACATTCCAGACCTAGAAGATTATTAGGTTGATTGTACTGATGAGTATCAAGTAAGAAGTTGTTGGATGAGGTTTTCCTTGAGACAAATAAATTTCTTCAATCTAAACTGGGATATCCGATATATTGAGGATGACAAATTAGATTTAGTGGATCCCATTTTTATCAAACAAGTTTCCACTCAGCCTATTGTAACTATGGATTGGAGTATCAAAGAGATAGAAACTATTGAGGAAAAGACCATAGTTGTCTTGAAGAGGAAAGGAGAATGGGTTGCCAAGAAGAAGGTAGAAAGATAGTGTCCCCCTACTAGTTCACAAAGCACTCAACCTTAGGGAGAGAGTAGCTAGCCTCCAATGACTTTAGGGACATCATTGTCTACTACATGAAAGGTACCATTAGGAAGTTAGGGTGATGAATATGATGAGCTTTAGAAGGTAATTTAATAGAGAAAACATGTGGAGAAGATTCCCCTAAACTTTCTCAACAAGATGAGGATAAATAAGTAGTTGAAAATGAGGAAGAAGTGGTTAATATCTCAACTTCTCCATCCCATGTAAGTATATCTTCTCCTACTAGAGAGGTACATGAGTCTCCTAGAGTTGGTCCTACTCAATCCTCTTCTCCAAAACATGAGCATTCTATTAATCCTCCATTAAGAAGGACTTTGTTTGTCTCCTTTGATTACAAGTTAATTGCTACTCCTTCTACCTCCTCCTAGTTGGAACAAACATTCTTAAGAAAAAGGAAAATGGTTCAAGTGAGTCTTCTAGAGAAAGATCTGGTAGTTCAGTTAATCCAAAGGACCCCTAAACTTAAGAAGCTGGAAAACCACATCCAAGCTATTAGAGAATGACAATACAAGAAATATTTGTGTGGAGGTTGCTCACCCTTTGATACAGAAAGAAGTTAATCAAGCTACAACTAGTGATTTCAATATCACTAGAGTAAACCTAGGTCCATTCTCAAGGGATGTAGATGTGCATAATTTTCAACGGCTAGGTTGGTGGAATGGACTGCTAAAGATAAAAAGAGAAAATATGAATTGAAAATTCAAGTCAAAATTTTGACCAGATGTTTGAATTTTGTCTTTGACTTTACTCCTCAACCCATCACTCAAGTTGAGGTTGCATTTGACCCAATGTAAACAATCGAAAAAGAAGTGGTAAGTAAGTTACAGAACTACAAGAAATTTGGAAAGGCAATAGGAGAATGGACTAAAAATATCTTGAATAAAGTAAATTGATTTATCTAAGATATGCAAAAGGTGCATTAGAATGCATTTACTTTGAAGATGGAAGTAGAAAAGGATATTTCCTCAGCCAACATGGTGTGGAACAACACCTTTGGTGGACTCGAGGGAATGATAAATCTAGGACCTGAAAAACTAGTTAGTGAATAGATTCTTCCTAATGTTGCTAATAGCCACTATGTAATGTGGAAAAAGAGTGTACAATGGAAGTCTGTGTGGTTAGAAAAAATCTTACAAGAATTGGGTAAAATATTAACAGAGTGCAATATAATTAATGAGGAGGTCTGCAAGAATCTCTTTATGCTCGATCTGCAATCTTTGAGAAAAGAGTGAAGTAGTGATGAAGACACAAAGGTTTTGAAGGAGAATCTCAAAAAAGTGATTGATGATGCCATTAATACTCAGCCTTTCAATATTGAAAGTCAGATGAAACTCTGTAATGCCCTGTCTTGTAACCTAAAGAATGTTGCATTGACTACGATAGTGTAATAATTTTTTTTTAAAAAGTGTAAACATGAACTTCATTAATGCAAACATTCCCTATGATACACAACGACACACTACTTGTAAATCCCATAGATGACAAAATTAATTAACATAGCATGTGTTTAATTCACACAAATTTAAGAGCATACATTGAATAACATTTAATTTACATCAATGAAGGTATAATGTACATAAAAGATTCTTTCTTTACATTGCAATTATAATAACATTTACAATACTCATTTCCAAATGAGGTAGGTCATATAAAAGTAAAATTACATATTACAAAAGTTCTCCCCGATTACAATTGAGGAGTGATACATGAATAAGGTTTTCCATTGATACAAATGATAACTATGAGAAAGTACACTTTCACACATGAGCTCTCCTTCCAAGAAGTACTCGTCACCACAAACAAGAACTAGGGACCCAACGGTGTAAGGTGCACGTTCCACCCAACCATGTGGTACCCGTAGGCCCACCACACATGCTAGGAGATAGTAAAAAGGTTCCCTAGACATAACCTACAAACCCTAGACATAAGCAAAACCAAAAACAAATCTATACAAGTACCAATTTAACTTAATGGTTACATTGCTTCCAGGATTGAATGATCAAATATACTAAGTTCACAAGGATACTGTTATTATAGGTGGAGTGTCATCACAATGTTGCATAGGTTACCCAGGTGTTTCTTCCTAGGTTCCAGCCCCCATCTTGGGTTACCCTGGTAACCTCTTACGAAACCCGACCCCACATGCAATCTGTTGTGGAATCAAATATCTTTCATAAAGACTAGATATCGATTTTTCCATTCCAGGCCTTCTTACTCATCCCCAAGTCTAAACTATCCCTTGAGTCCATGAGTGAGCATAATTAATCTAGTTAAATATTTTAGACTAACTAAGATGTTGATTTAGTTTTCACTGATTAACTAACTCTATATGAGTTACCCTGGCACCTCTTTGTGTGTCGGCCCTCATAAAGAGACACTCCCCTAAAAATAACTCAAGGAATCTAATTCCTCTAACTAAGGTAGACAAGGTGCACATAAACTAGCATAAAAAACCAATCATATAACAATGGACATCACAACCTATTCATAGAACCAGGTGTCTAAAACTGAATAGAACCATGTGCACAACCCTAGTTTACTCGAAATATGAAACCATCATGAAAACAATTCCCTTTCAAGAAATTACATCTGGAAGACTTATATTCTCATTTAACCCCAATTTTCCCACCAAGAATATAAAACAACTTAAAGCAATTTAGGCAAAAATAAGAATCTAATGTTAGGATTTACTAAATCCAATCAAATCAGTTACCTATAGCATGAAAATTAATCAACTTGTTTATAATTCTTTTCTCAAACAATAAAAGAAATTGAATCAATTAATCTAATTCTAATTTTCTCAATTTCACATAAAAATAAATATCAAATTTTCTCTTTCAATCTTATTGTTTTAAAAATAGTTGATCTCATGCATTACATGCATCTAAATAACAAAACATCTTATTTTATTACTAAACTGATTTTCTTCACACTATAAATGTATATAACAATAAATGTATATATACATACATATATATATATTTAAATTAATATATATATATATATATATATATATATATATATTTACATATATATATATATAATCAAATTTTAGTAATTTTGAAATTCGCTATAAAAAAGGTAAATCAAAATTTATAAGAGAAACCCTATGGCGAAAGAGTTTTGCAAACTATGTATTACACAGTCGCTGGCTGTTACACACAGCCCACCCCATATGGGGTAGCGACTGTGTTGGCAGTCGTGCGCTGCCTGTGAGGACAGCGTTGACTGCCTCCACAGCCGTCGCCCTATATGGGGGTGGCTGTGGGGGTAACCCCTGTGGCCCCCCAATCTTAATATATTTTTTATATTCTTAAATCCAAATGTAAATTAAAATGCGATTTTCTATATTCTGCCATGCAGATTTAATTCGTACGAAATTTTTTACAAATTTTAACAAAACAATATTACCAAATTTAAAATATTATTATATGTATATTTGTATATGTATATGTATATACATTATTTGTATACATATATATATATATATATATATATATATATATATATATATATATATATATATATATATATATATATATATATAATTTAATCAATAAATAAGAGATATTATATTTGGGCAATTATTTTCAACAGGTTTTCTACAGGAAATTGAGAAACTTATCAATTAACACAAATTTAACAAAGATTTTCAATTTCAAAAACAAAGGGTTTCATTTTCAACCCAGATTCTCAAAATCTTTTCACTAAAAACATGTAGAAAAGTTTAACACAGAGGTTTCTTTTCCCCAAATTTAACAGAGAACTTCTTTTATAAATCTATGAAAATTTCTTTTTTTTTCTTTTGAAACTTTCCTATTGTTTAACAATAACCTTCAGGGTTGCTCTCTGATTTCCCTATAAAATTTTGCTTCAAAATTTAACATAGAGAGGTAACAAATTTTCTACAGAATAATTTTACCGAGAAGAACATAAGCTTCAATCACAATAATTTCCTCAGGCAATCTTTTAATTTCACAAATTAACAAAACTTCTACAAATTTAAATCTTCACACAGAGAATCTTTTCAAATCACAAAACTAAATAAATAAATAAATAGCAAATAACCTGTATTCTTGTAGCTTGAAGAATTGACAGATGAAGAAAAGCTTTGCCTGCTGTGTGCAACTTCCAAAGCCCTTTTAAATCCCACTTCCCAAAAGAATGCAAATTACTGAACAAAAATAAACCCGAGATCTTCTTCCAAAAATATAAATCAAAAACCCAAAAAGAAATCACAATTTCTCCAGCAAAACTCTGTTTTCTTTCTTTCTTTCTTTTGCCGTCAAGTCCTTCTTGCTTTCCCAGATCTGGTAATATTCTTTCCGAGAAAAATCCTCAACAAGAATTTTTTGCATTTAATTCAACTAACACACATGGCAAATCAAGAAAATATCTTCTAACCACTCATGGATATTTTCTTCTCACAATTATCAAGAATTTATTCCATTTTATAGAATTTAAAATTTCAAAACTAATTTCATTTTTATTTTTATACATATTTAAAATTCCATTTCCCACAAAAGCATTTAATATATATTTAATCTATTCTCTTAATAAAAGTAACTTTAATTAATTAATTTATTTATTTAATAAAATAATTTTAATCTCAATGACTAAATTATTTTACCAATAAACTAATTTAATTAATTAAATAAAATATGAAGCTTTTATCTACAATATTTAAAATTAATTTAAATAAACATTAAATTACAAGGAACATTAATCTAACATTAAATTCACAAAATAAACCTTTCATAACAAATAACAAGGAAAACTTAGACGTGATAACCAAACACACCAGACCTAAACTGATGACATACTGTGACTAGGTTTGAGGCTAGACTAGGAAAAACCTTGTTACTACCTCCCAATCAACATTACCGTTGAGTCTGGACACGCTTAGACCTGTGAAGTCAGGTGGAGTCGGTGTCATGTACCTGCAATCCTACAATCAGACATATAACATACATATATATAATCCATGATTCAAACACACCATGAGGAGAAAATCACGGAAATCATAGGGCACTCGCAAGCGAGTGATGCAACTCTGTCTTCCTCACCAATACAATATCACATCAAACTGACGAAATAAACATCAATTAATCTACCATGAACATATATAGCAGTAACATCTGAAGTAAACATCTATTCTAACATAAAGCATGTCAAAAATAATTACCACCATACAATGTATCATCACATCACAAAATAAATCCACCATCGCTCTAATGTCAGCGATCAATACATCAAAACAAAGTACTAGGGTCTATCAAAGTGAAAACATATTGTCAGAAAACATAAGCAAATTGGAGGGGTACTACAAACTCAATGTGGTCAATTTGGTCCTATTTCAATCATCTAAACATGTGGCTGCTTATGAGAAGAGGCTCAAAACAAAACGAGACAACAAGGTAGTCTGGAAGCTCTGAGTTGGAAAGGTTACCATTCCTCAGCATAAAGAAATGCCAACTATCATAAAATATTTCCAAGCTTTCGGAAGAGTATTTCCACATCATCAACCCAATCAACTGAGGAACCTATTAACGAAGTGCCATTATCATGACCTTTTAGTTGTTTTCTTTATTTTATGGTTATTTGAAAAGACTTATTTTTGGGGAAGTTATCTTTAAATAAGCGGTTACTCATCCCACTTATATATACTTGTAATTAAGACAAAGAAACTCTCTTGGTATTTTGGAACTTAATTTTTAATTTCAATATACCATACTCTATTGAAACCCCTACTCGCTTGTGTGTGTTTAGTTTTATGGAGATAATTAGTATATCTTAAATCTATGTGTATTCTCATTCATTTATTATATTCCTGTGTGAACGTGTGACTACCTCATCTCTATAATTGGTTTCATTCTTCAGTTACATTGGATTGGAATTTGCTTACTTGTACATTACATGATGTATACTAGTCTTTGTGCTAGTGATTGTGATATCTCAATTCTCATTGCATCTGGTATCATAAAGTTTTTTGGTATTGGGTTTATTCACCTTCATTAATTTTAGGTCTAAAGATTATAATTGATTTATTTTCAAAATTTTCTTGAGATTTTATTGAAAATCTAAGAGGCAATTGTACCTTTGTAAAATTAAGAGAGTGGTTATTTCTCATAAAGAATGACTAACTCGAGTTGTTGGTAATAATTGCACCTTTAGGGATAAAAGTCAAGAGTAAAATTTCAAGGCACCCAATCTATTAGCCAACAAGATCCAATTTATATTTTCTTCTCTTGAGGCACATGAACAAAATCCTCACAACCAAAGAGCCTTAAGTGTGAAACAAAAGGATTTCTACCTATCCACACTTATTAAGGATTTTTATCAATAAAAGCTAAACAAGGAGATCTATTAATTAAATAACAAGTAATAACAATAGCTTTTGTCCAAAATAATATATCAATCTTAGCGCCACTCAACATGCTCATAGCTCTTTCCATCAAGATTCGACTCATTTTTTATGCTACCCCATTTTTTTGGGGAGTATACTTGGAGTTGTATTCTGTCAAAAAATACCTACATGCTTACAAAATTCATCAAATTCCCTAGAACAATATTCACCCCCATTGTTAAATCTTAACACTTTCATCTTATAATCTGATTTCTTCTCAACTAAGGCCTTAAATTCCTTAAACTTAGTGAAAATTTCAGATTTTGAACACATAAAATAAATCCATGTGTATATTGAGACATCATTAATGAAAGAAACATAATACCAAGATTTATTCAAAGAGTCAACATCCACTCTAGTCCACAAACATCCAAATGAATGATCTCTAATAATTTATTTTTCTTATTAGTTTCATTAGGAAATGATGATCTATTCTATTTACCAGACACACAATTCTCACATAAATCATTTTTTCCAACAGAATAATTACAAATACTGGTAACCAAATTTTTATTAAGAATGGTCTGAAGACTTTTTTAACTAGTGTGACCTAACTATGGTGCCACAACATACATGCATTTTCAGTGCTAGTTATATTAGCAAAGTTACAAAATGTAGAGGCATTTAGCCTAAATAAAGTTCCTATCTAAGGTCCTTTAGCTATCACCAATCTCCCTCTTACCACCTACAGCTAGATTTGTCAAATGTCACACGCATTCCAAAATCATTCCAATTGGCTACTAAAAGTAAATTTCTCACAAGTCCTGGAATATGTAAAATATTATCAAGGTTTTTAATCCTCCCATCACTGAAACACAACATTACCTTTCCATACCAAAAATATTCTTCATGTTATTACCAAGGAAAAAATATCCCCCATCATATGCTTTGTATGTAGAAAACCACTTGTTGTGAGGAGTCATATGGTAGGAGTAACCTGAATCAATAAGCCAAGCATCATTACTAATATTATTAGTTGAAATAAAAATGTATCAGAATCATCATTAGAGGCATTTTTTTATGGAGGAATCAACATTTTTTTTCTTACACTTCTTGACATGCCCCTTTTTCCACAATTCCAAAACTTCACTCTTCTCTTTTTCAGGGTTTTTATAATGTCCTTTTTGACTTATCACTCTTTTATAGCCTTTAGGCCCTTTCTCTTTGGTCCTACCCCACACATGCAAGGCCTATTGGGAGTCAACATTCATATAATTTCTCATCATCTCTTCTAAAAGAAGTATAGAAATCATGGTGTCCATCTTTGGCTCTACATTACCACTACTTATGGCAACAATTAGATTTTCCCAAGATTTAGGAAAAATACAAATAAACAAGATACACTTATCTTCATCTTCTAATTTAACATATATTGATCCAATCTAACTTATAATCAAGTTAAATTCATTTAAATGATTGTAATTGAATCACCATCTTTCATCTTTAAAGAATATAACTGCCTTTTGAGATATAAATTTTAGACAAACTTTTGGTTTGGTATATTTCAGTTTTCCTCTTCCATAACTTGTATGTGACATATTTTGTGGAGACATTCAAGAGGAAAAAATTAGCAAGAATCAACCAAATGGTTCCCCATTCCTTCTTGTCCAACTTCTTCCAATATTCATCAAACATTACAACTAGTTTCATTTCTTGTGAAACTAGGAACCATTGATCTCTTTGTTCAAGGAGATGTACTCATTCTTCAATTTCCACATCTCATAGCCAGTACCATTGAATTTATCAATATCTTGGTGAGAGATAGTGGCCAAGATATACAATCTTCTTCAAAAATATGAAATGAACCAAAAAATAGAATCTCTCATTGTATCCAAGAAACCTTAAACACTTAAAAGAAAGGTGTCCCTCTCTCAGCATAACTGTTAGATTTGATACCAAATAATTAAAACAATGTGAAGGAAAGCTACAATAATAACATATGAATGTGTTTACAAATCTCAAAAAAATAGATTACTAAATAGGATTGTGTGTGATGGCATACTTAACACTAATATAAAAATAAATGAGCCATAAGAGACATTGGATTTATGTGGAGAAACCCTATCAGAAAAAATCCACACGAGAAAGTGGGAAAATATATATTGTTAATATGCAACAAGACTTGTACAATAATACATTGAACTACACTTCTTTGCTCAATCCAGTAGCACCCTATTGCTTGCAAAAACTCAACATAAAACTACCATCTCATGGCTCCAATTTATAGAAACTTGCGGGAGAGAAAACCACTTGTGGTGACCTAAAATAAGAGGCAAAAAACCACTTGCAAAAAACCATGCCTAGATTAATAGGAAACCAATAGACATATTACAATATTAATTATCTTCACATGGCTCCAACATGGGCACCTATCCCATAGCCAATCACACCTTTTCCTTTCTAGATGCTCTGTAACTCCCCAATAACTCTTCTAATCACACAATAGAACAAGCTTTCACCTTCCAATCTTGGGCACCCAACACATGACTGTTCACATTCCCAAAAGTGAAAGCCTAGAAAGAATAGTATCCTATTTTTCCTTCTAACCATCACCGACATGTGTTCACCTCTTTGAAAAGCAATTACAATTTGTCAATATTAAATATTTTCCTCTCATGTCCCCTAGAACACTTTCCTAGGAATGTGGAGAAACATGAATGAAATAGGAATGCAAGGTTAATGTCACATTTTCCAAACATGTAAGTGCTTCAAATTCTTACTCCAAGTATGAAAAA
Source organism: Sequoia sempervirens (assembly GCA_007258455.2). Classification (NCBI taxonomy): domain Eukaryota; kingdom Viridiplantae; phylum Streptophyta; class Pinopsida; order Cupressales; family Cupressaceae; genus Sequoia; species Sequoia sempervirens. Next base: position 55,692,441 of record VDFB02270651.1, on the reverse strand, counting down.
TTTTGATTTTTAGTAAAAGCACTTTCACTTTTTGACCAAAAAGTGAACCCAACTTCTTCCACGTACCCCATTGTGTGAGTGAAATTATGTGTTAAGGTTATAGGTTTGGGAATCCCTTTATTAGGATCCCTATCCTTAATTTCATCATGCTCTTTGTTGCAAGATTTTATGAAGAGTGAGTTTTTTTTTTAATCATTGGAGTGATTTTGAAATACAATAGTTTTGAATTCTCTTTAAATTTTAAATTTTCTTGTACATAACAAAATTGGAGAGAGTTAATTATCCATGATCATAGTGTGGGATACCACAAGATTAGAATCCAAAACTTTATTTTGTAAAAATATAATTTCATACATGCTTTACAAAATAGGAGTTTTATGTTTTCTTTTAAACTAAACATAGGCATATTACTAGTCAAACCAAGCTAGTTTTGACACTTTCTAGATTCATCTAAAGAGTTATTTTATTGTTTAGATGTCTCCTATTTGATATTTTCATAGATTTTCTTTCTAGTAGGTGATCTAATGTTTCATGTATAGAGGATGCATTCTTGATTTAATCGAGCACACTCTTTTATCACGGATCTTTAAATATTCATAACAACCTTGATTCTATTGACAAGGCTTTCAAAGATTTAATCTCAACAATTGGTCACTTATGAAATAGACATCTCAAAAACATCAACACCAAAGCTAGACAACTTAAGTCCGATAATATCTTTAAGACTAAACTCAACATTATTAAAAGAATCTAGGTTGACATCAACATCACCATCATGAGTAAAATTATCATTATCAATAGTAGACCAAATTCTCCTATAATATTTGGCCAATAGATGAACCTTAGATCTCCATCAAGAGTGATCTATCAAACTAAAATATACGTGCCTCATAAACTTTGTAGGTGGATCTTGTAGATAACAATGTTCAATATAATAAGCATGTTAACCACAAGTTATACAAGGATGTCCAAGCTAAAGCAATTATTAGAGGTATGACCTTGATGTCCACAATAAAAATAAGTTTAGACAATAATGAATTTAGTATAGATTGTTTTTGACTATTTTGAAACCTCGACTTTTTTGTCTTCAAAAGAATGACTGATGAGTGAAGACTCAACTTGACATTTATTCATAAGGCCTCTTTATACAAATATGATAGGTTTCAAGTAAGTTCTAGTTTATGAAATTTGACAACACCTTTGTTCCCTAGACCAACATGGCAATTATTAGGCTTCATTTACCTCTAGAATTGCACAATAGGTGTGGAGTAAATAAGAGGAGTGCGAGTATGCTTTAATAGCTTTTGAACAACCTTAGGTTTACATATAACAATTTTCACAACTTTTGATTTTAAATTAGGCACAATGAGATTTTGGGCACTAGTAGACGGTGCAACAAGTTTGAGAAATTGAACAAATTGCTTGATATTAGGTGCCTAATAGATAGTTTTATTTTATAATTAATCTATCTCTAGTTGAAACAACACATATTGCGTACAAAACTACATAAAAATTAGTTGAAATTGCCTCCAATATCCAGCTATGTGATTAGCAACTCTTGAGCAGACATAAATCCACCTTCAGAGAAAATAATGCATAGTAAAAAAATAGAAACAATCTAAACCAAACTCAACCAATAATACTCAAAAACAAAAATAAATTTATCAAATCTTAACTTCAAATCTCAAACACACAATTTTACAACTTATCGTGCTCCTTGCAAGCAACCTTACTCTCATTCTTTATTTACAATGAGCATACTCTCGGAAGATCATTACAAAACTCAAAGAACAAAACTTTTGGACATAACCTCTTACAATCTCTCTTCATCTCCTTATAACTACCTATTAATGAATTATTTTTACATAATTTTTCTTTTGATGAATAAGTGTCAATTTCTATTAACTAAAGATACAAATACTTATATTCAAAAAACATTGGATGGTAAGAAGACACACCCCCAAAAGTCACATGGACTCGGTCCAGAAACAGAAAAATACATAAACAAAATCGCTTAAGCCAGAGAGATAATTTTCAAAGTACATAATCTGTCTTTCAAACATGCAAGGATGACTACTAAAAAGTTCAAAACTATAGAACATTTTCAAACTTGATTGACAGAAAAATACATAAACAAAACCGCTTAAACCGCAAGATACTTTTCAAAATAACCCTGCAAATAAATAGTTCATCCTTTAAACATGCATGGCTGACCACTAAAAAGTTCAAAACTATGGAACATTTTCAAACTTGAAAGAAGGAACGATCTGCCAATCTGCAAGTCACGAATGGATCTCTGTACTTTGAACCCACCATCTAAAACTTACCAGTTAATGCCTTTCAACGCAGATCATGACCCATATGCCTTGTACCAACCATCTCTCTTCAACAGCGACCAATCAACACAAATACCCATGAAAACAGTTTTGAATGCACAGAGTTCGGTGTACTAGGTAACTGTTGCATGCATGGTAATGAACAGAATCCACTTTACAGGTTTTGGTAGGATTTCGATTACCACAAATCGACTAAAATTGCGCAGATTTCCTGTCAAAAGTATTGTACGGGAAAGTGGTGTAATTAGAAATTTGCATGAACTAACACAGAGGCAAAAAACAGAGACCCACAAGCATTGACCCGTATATGAAGATTGGGATGCTTTATTAATTTCATTGAACAAACATAAGCAATCTGCGAGACTTCAGCGAGAAACCATTAAAGAACTTACTGAAAAGGCACAGATAACTGCTGTACGGGACGATGTATCTGCATCCCAAGCTCTGTGCAACAAATCTACCAGTCTACTGAAACGTCATCCACTTTAATGGTCAAATAATGATATTATCAATTTCATCTATAGTTGGAAATATGTGTCATATTTTTATCGGTCAAAATTGATCTTTGATTATTTAACTGGATGATATTTAAGAATAGTCTAAATCTACACCTTACATTGTTTCCCAGATTCACGTCAATTTTGATGTTTTATTAAGTACAACAAAAGACTTGATCAGATTGAATGGTCAAATAGTCAATAGTAATGTTACACCTCATTTGAATAAAAAATTGTCAAATAGTTAACCTATTTTTAGTAGTCAAATTTCACCTTTGAACATTAAACTAAATAAATTTTAAAATAGCCAACCAAACCAAAGCCAATTTTGCTTCTATAGAGATCGACTACGTAATAGCTCCACTACGGCCACATGATCTTCAAAATATGGTTCTCAAAGAGGACACCAAGGTTTTAATTTATGATCTTTATGAATTTCAATCTCAAAAATTCAAAGTATTATGATGCCAACAAAGATACAAAAGGAGAAAATAAAATATCCAAATAAATGATCCACATAGAAGATGAACATGTCACATTGAAGTCATACCTTCTTAAAACTTCCTCTTTGTTATGATTTTAAGAACTTGACAAGATTCTCCATGGTGCAAGCACACACTTACCTTTCATATAGGGAACTTATGTTAGTTCTCTTATACCTTGGTATTTTCTCTATCAGCCCCAAACTACTTCCATCTTCTTCTTTTAAAGAAATTTTCTCTAAGTCGTATCCAATTCCCACAAATGATGATTGCATATCCACTATTTGTTCTAATGGTGTTGATTTGGATCCTAATATTTTCTATTCTAAAGTAGGTGAACATTAACCAACAAAAGAAGTATAATCGTCACTAACTAATTTATCAACATGCACAAAACCTTGTGAGGAGAAGTTTGTTTAGTGTAAAATGTAGGAGAATATATGAAGGGAATTCAAAAGAGGGGAGAAATTTTTTAGTGAAGATAGAAAATAAATGAGGAATACTTACAAAGGTCTTACATAAAGGATTGTTAAATGGATAGGAAAGCACCATAGTTCTAGGATGTAGAGTAGGAGTAAAAGTGGCATGAGCATTAGAAGAAGGATGATCATGTGTAATCAAATTAGGAGGATTGTGATCATAATCTTATGTATCATAGGTGAATAATATGTCATGTTTTATGTTAGGTTCTTCTACCCAATCAAAATTGTTATCATGAGAAGAAGTGGAATGTGTATCAAAAGGAGAAACAAGAATGAAACCTCATCAATATGATTGTGTATTATATTCATTAACACTTTGCATTGATTAGTAGAATGGCCTAACATCCTATGATATATGAGAAAGAAAGTAGAAGTGAATGGCCATGCTTAGGAGGTTTCCTAAATACAAGAGGAGTAAGAGTGATTAACTTAACCTCTATTAGTAGTGTTGAGATATGCTCAAGAGGCTCAACAAGATGTGTAAAATTGATTTCTTTGTGTTTGTATTGCGAGATAATGGAGATTCTTATAGAAGGTTCACATAGGGATCCACAATCTAGGAGAACAAATATAATTGCCACCAGCCTATGTAAATTTTTATTCAACCTCAATGCCTAATAAATATATATTAGAAATAGAACCTTGAAGGTCAACACAAAGTTTCTCTTAAATATGAGGTGAGATATTATATAGAAAGACAGTTTGGAATGTCATGTAGACAAATAAAGAAAAGAAGTGAGAAGTATAGAGAAATTCATTGGGATTGTATTTCCAAAATTTTAACTATACAAGAGTTACTTCAAGATGCATATTATATTGGAAATGGTGTGCAAATGCATGTAAAAGACTAGGAAAAGAATGTGAGGAACTAGGAGGTAGAGTTTAGAACCAGTCAAAAGAATAATTTACAAAATTACTAGGAAAGAATTTATCTAAGATGGATCATCAAAACAAATAATCAAGTAAATAGTATAGAATTTTATCAAATGATATATAAGATCTCCTATATGACGAAAGAAAATGCTCCCAATTTTTACTAGGATAAAGATATGTGAGAATGATAGAAGATGAGAAGAAAATAATCATGAAGGTGTAGAATGACTGGTGGGAGAAGATATAAGAGTGTCCAATATCATATCTCACTACTCAATTTTAGTATACACATAGGTCAAATTAAGGGCAAGAGGAAAATAAATAGTATATGAATATAAATGTATAATATTAGAAGAAGGATATTAATTGTAATATGATCATTAAGGTGGTGGAACATTAGGAGGGGAAAAGGAAGAAGGTAACAAGGGCCCTTGTGGAGGAGTTGGTGTATGAGAAAAAGTAGACAAAGATAAATAAAAAGGAAAGGAACCCTAAAGTCACAATGAAGTGGATATGTGTCAAGAGGGGATGGCTTAGATTTATTTAAAGGAGTGGGAAAAGAAGTACAAGGAGAAGCATAAATTTCAATATCATAATGTAATTCATCCAATGTAGTACCTGGCAATCATGCAACAAGATGATAATTGGTAATAGGGTCCTCGATATGAAGGTAATCCATAAAATGAAGGTAGGTATTGGAAACATAAGAAAAAGGCACATTGTGGTATTAAGTAGAAGAAAAAAAGGTAGAAAAATCATCATAGGGAGCATGAGCCACAACATCAACTAGGGTAGCCACATTAAAGGAATAAAATATATATCATCAAGAGAGAATCTCATAAGTTATTAAGTGAGGGAGGGGTTATAATGATAGGAGTAATAGCAAGAGTGGAGAGAATCTTTTCCCATGTCCTTAACATCCATCCATCCATGCATAGATTTGGTCAATAGAAAGAAGAAAAGACTCTAGTTATAGGAAGGATAGGATATGTTAAAGAAAAAGAAGGTAGAGAAAAACTTATAGGAAAAATTAGAATCAAGAAAGCATGCATGAATGGATGGTAAGGACATGGGAAAAGCCATTATGATCGAACAAAGAAAGCCATGAGTAAAGGAAATATGAGTAAAGGAAATATAAAGGGAAAAAATTCTACAATAAACATGGCATAGGTTTTGGGAAAGTTAGATAGTGTTAGGAAGACAAGATTATGCAAAACTATATATTTTTTTAATATCAATATAATATAACTTGGCTTCACCACCTTTATATATATATATCAAAACAACAATCTTAATAGTGATATTATATAAATAAAGTGAACCAAGATCCACTAAGTAAACCAAGGCAGCGTAATAAAAACTAAAAAAGAAGTAGTGAACCCTATACATACTCTCATTTGTAAATATAGACTTGGCAATTCGCATTATATCAAACACAATACTTATAATAACTAGAAATGTATGAGTAGTGTCACAAATACATTGGAATTACATGGATGTGAGGATGTCACTATAAATATATTACATATTTTATATTTTGAGATATGGTATGTTCATGCATATGGTAAATATTTTTAGTCTGAATATTTATTAATAGTATTCGCATATGTTTTATTATGAAAAATGAAATTATTTAAATATATAAAGTAATATTTGAAAATTAAATATTTGTTATAATTTTATAAAGAAACTAATTTTTTAATGAAATTCTTTATGTAATATATATATATATATAAATTTTTATTTTAAAAAAGGTTTGAGAGTTAAATAATTTATCTTGGGTTATGTATTTAAAGGCACCATCTTATATCATGTAGATATATTATAAGTTGATCCTTTGATAATTTTTTAAGAGCATATTGTAATCTTCTTTATTTTTGCAAGTACATTAGTTAAAACCTCTATCAAGCAATAACAAACACTCAATATCAGCCCACCTGGGTAGTGGAGTTGGCTTGGGCCATGGGTTTGCTCCCCATAGGTCTCAAGTTTAGTCCCTCGCTCTCACAGTTGATCGGTGGACCTGTATGCGGGCTATGACGTCCACCCGCAGGGGGCTAGTCTGGCACTAGCTCGCCCTAGGTACCCAAGGTATGGGTTGCTGGGCCATTGGGATAGGTTGCGGGGACACCCTTGTTGCATGAAAAAAAAAACACTCAATATCCATTGTCAAGTAATGTCTTAATAACACTCTCCAATACAATCACATTATCTCACATTAATAATATACAAGAAATAATTCACATCCAAATTCATTACCATCCCATTATCTCTTTTATTTACTATTAATTTAGTTTTGGGGATTGATTAAGGTGCGAGAAGTTCCAAACACCAACTTTTGTATATAATACTATGAAGTTCCTTAGCACCACAAAATTTTTGTTTATTTTAAATACCATCAAGTAAACAATCTTGTAGATTTCAAAGACTCAATTGAATTTAAATAGTGATGATAGAAATTGATAGTAAATCACACTAGATACAATTGTAATTGTAATTCTATCCTACACTTTCACATTCTAAAAATTTAGTCATCTCAATTCCTTAATCAATAATCCAATCTTATATCTCATTTATTAATCTTCTATTATAAAATATAATCAAATAAAATTCTAATGCAGACTCTAACTTCCTTATTTCAATTTAATATCTAAATCATTAGATTTGAATTAACTTAAATAACTCTTTTTATGATATCTAATTTTAAAATTTGATAAATTTAATTTAATCATCAATTTATTTCTAAAATACTATTAAAAATTAAAGAGAGGGGGCACCACCCTTTTATTCCATAACTATCATATTTTTGAGATTCAATTTTTTTTTAAATAATAATATAATATAAAAAAGTTGATACGATTCTATTGTTTTCCTTTTATTTAGGAGAGAATTTAATAAAGGTTTAATTTAAGATTGAAATCTAATGAGTTTTCGACAAACAAGATATATATATATAATTAATTAATTTAATATTATAGTAATAATAAGGATGATTTCAATATTTTTAAATTTCATATTAATTTGTATTATGTAAATATTTAATTATATAATTAAAATATATTTTTTCAATATTATTGTGTAAATTCTAGTTGAAACTATTTTTGATGTTATTTTTATTTTTATTAATTTAGTAGTTATAGAAATATTTTATCAATTGTTATCAATAGTAAAATAGTGTCTTCTTTTGTCTCAATGTGTCATCTCATATATTGATGATAAGAAGGATGATGCCAATCTTTTAATGTCTTTTAAATTATATTCTTTTGTAAGATCTTTGAAATACAACATCTAATTATATAATTGATTATATCTTTGACTTTATTGTATAAAATATAGTTAAAAGTACTCTTGATGTTATTTTTGTTTCTCTATTTGTCCATGCTTAGGTCTTTTTTGTAGATATAAAAACCATTTAAGTAATTGTTATCAATAGTACAATCATTATATGTCTCCTTATTCTAATGTACCACCTCTATTGACAATGTGGAGGAGGATGTTGACTCTAATATCTTTTATATCATATTAGTTCATAAGATCTTTGAAATACAACAATGAATTATATACTATAGTTATATATATTTGACTTTCTCGTATAAAATATAGTTAAGAGTATTCCTAATTTTATTTTATTTATGTATTTCATCCATCCTTAAGAGCTTTTTGTAGATATAAAAATCATTTAATTAAATTATTATCAATAGTATAATCCTTATATTTCTCTTTGTTCTAATGTACCATCTCATAAATTTATAATGAGGAGGATGATGACTCTAATTTATTTTACATCATATTAATTCATAAGATCTTTGAAATGCAACATTCAATTATATAATGATAGTTGTTTGAATTTATTGTATAAAGAAAGTTGAAATTATTATTCATGTTATTTATATTTCTATATTCATGAATATTTAGAAACTCTTTATGTAGATATAAAAATTACTTTAATTATTATTAATAATGGCATATAACAAATTCATCGCCAACAATTCACCGATGGAAAATTCATCGTCAACAATTCACCACCATGGAAAATTCACCAACGAAAAATTCAATTCACCGGGGTGGAAAATTAACCACATTAATATTTTTAATAAAATCAAAGTTTTTGAAATATATATTAAAAAAAATTAACTACATTAATGCTTTTAATAAAATCAAAGTTTTTGAAATATATATTAAAAAATATTAATGCAGTGAATTTTTGGCAGTGAATTTTACTTTGCTTCCGTCAGTAAATTTTTCGTGGCGGTGAATTGCTGGCAGTGAATTTTCCATCAATGAATGTTGGCAATGAATTTTCCTAGAGCCATCAATAATACAATCCATACATCTCTCCTTATTCAAATGCACTATCCCATACATCAAGAATATCTTATAAAATAAGAAAGAAAAATGAAATAGTAGTCATTCATTTACATAGTAATAGAATTAAGATAATAAATAAATAAAATTATATTATCATTTGTATACATTAATATAGCAAGTGTAGACATTTAAAATTATCTTGACGATATGACATACTTGATTTTGCTTACTAACACCATTCCTAGTCTATTTTCCATAATTCATCGATTTAATTAAATAATGTCAATTATTTAGTTAAATTCACTTTTTTCTTATTAATTAAATAAATCAATTGTATTTAAGGGAAAGGGACCCATAGTGGCTAGGGGTCCAATGGTGAGTATAGAACTAGGCCTAAGTGGGCCCCATAGTAGGTAGGTTTAATATCCAATAAACTTACACTTAATATCATATTTCAAAACACTTTTATCCATAAAGTACACAAATTGACAAATCATGTGATGTCACATCAGCGCACCGATAATACATGACTTAGTGACCCACTATCAGTCTCACCTTTGAATATCATAAAAAAGACTAATTCAATCCAAAGAAATTTTCCTCAAACACTAAACTCACACTCTTCCACATACCAACACATAAGAGGCCTATTCGCTTGTAGCGTTCCACAATGACAAAAATAGTTATAACTTTCCAAATGTAAAGAATCTCCCAAAATAGAACATAGATTCAAGGACCCATTTGGGCCTCTTCAAACATATCAGAAAACCAAATATACTTGTTTTGTAAAGTACCCTTCTAAAACTGACTGTCCTGCAACAACAAGGCTCAATTAGGCCTATTTTCCAAAGTGACTCCAACCCAATCACTCTCTCATCTCCAAATTCCTATTCCAACCTTTTCAACAGGTTTCAAAACTACAGAAACAACAACTTTCATTAGGGAAAGAAACAAAAATTCACCCAAACAACAAAACCCTTGGTTATGCCCTTTTCTAGCTTGGAACAAGGAGGGTTTAATGGATTTCACTATTCCAGGCCTCCAAATACTTTTCCAACACTTCAAACATATCATTTAAGATCTTCCTATGATATTCCAATCATCTCCCAACCTTTAACACTTCAATTTCATCACACTCCTACTTGTAGCCATCAACTTTAAGCCATAATTCATGCATTTCCAACTAGGGCAGCAAACAAAACCCTATCAAATTATGCTCCCTGCTCTTGAATCTTACTTTAACATTGAAACCTACCTAAGAGCCCCCATTTCAACAAGTTTTAGATAGATCCACCAAAGGAAATGGTATTAAGTGCAATTTTTGTGCCTCAAAACTCCAAAACAGGGTTACAGACTCGTTAACAGTAAAATCACAATAAAAGTCTTTAAACTCAAAAAAATTCAATCAAACAAAACCCAAACTGATGTTACTTAATTCCTTCATCAATTTCCATAGCTTTTAGTTCATAAACAACTTGTACAAGACCGTACAGTAGCCTGTAGCAATGAGTTACCAGTAAAAACATAGAATTTCCAATGTAAACAGGGGTTTCTTATTGTTTTATCTTCATATACAATCCTCCAACCTCTCCCTCAAGGTTCTACAAGAATATTTAAACTTTTTACACCAGAAAAAAATGGCTACAACTGACTCCCTAACTACTTGACTCTTCATATCCCTAACTCTTGCAATTTTTCATTTTCTTGTAACTTTTCATGGCAACATTTTGACAATATTGCAAACTATGAAAAAAATGAACTCAAATGACTCCAAATACATTTAAAGATGGTCTATTATGACCTTATTTGATGCCCAATGACTCAAAACACCTAAAATCAACCTAAGACCAAACTCAAGACCGTGTTTACAAAGTGAACCAATATGGTGCCCTTGCACCATACTCCCCATGAAAATAGAACTCAAGTCCTCTTGAGTGAGGATCTACAACAAGAGTTTTTTGATCCCATCCTTCTCTGGTCTCCAAATGCTGCCTTCATCTGGTGTACCCGTCCAATGAACTAGGTACTAAAAAATTGCACTATCTCTTTCCCTTTTGAATGGTTTGGCATCCAAATGTTGCTATAACTGCAGAGATTTGTCTGATAGATGATCCTTGGATCCTTCCTCATTTGAAAACATCATGTAACCTACATCAACATTCTTCTTCATCTTGAATCTAGGTTTACCCTTTCTTAAAGTTGCAATCACAACAAGAAAATAGTGTATTCCATCCTCCTTCTTCCCATCAAATGCATACTTAAACTCATCCACCTTCCTTAGCAAATCATCCTTAAGCGTTTCACCTTTGTTTTCCATATTTTGTATCTGATATTATGCCCTTATGACTGCTAATTTAACAGGTTCACTAATCTTTGATGTGACAAAAACTAAAAGACCTTTATCCTCTTTGGAAAAAAATAAAGAAAACACCATTTCTGTTGGATATTGTGGTTCTGTTGCTAATATGTGGTTGTCATTGATGTCAAAACTATTAGCATTGTTGCATTAGAAGTTGTATATGTCGAGGATATTGAGAAAATTGTAATAAGAAGTGCTATAGGTTGTCAGTGGTGAAGTGAAGTTCTTTCTATCAGTGTGTTCAATACGTTATTGTTCTGAGGTTGTGGACTAAAGGGTTTCTTGTGGAGTATGTCTATCTTATCCATGTCAAGTTTTAGAGATCCACATGAAGAGTTGATCGAGTTATGGTGATTTTCATTCTGACAGTTTTTTTGTCGCCTCAGTTAGTGTTCCTGATTGAAGATTATGTGATTTTAGTAAGTTCAGTTGTTGCGGATGCTGCTCTGGTGTTTCATGATGCTTGTGGATGTTTCTAGTTCATTATCTATCTTTGTGGCATGTCCGCATTGATCGTTGTGCTTGTGATCCAATATTTTATCTGGCGTGTTCATGTTTTTCATGTTCTTGGTCAACAAGGTGTTGAAGCGTGTTCTGGATCTTTGAGGAGAAATTAATTGAAGTGTTTTCGTGTTGGAGATGTTGTTTCGGTCTTCACTATGTTATGGCTGACCTTGGTTGATTTGCATGAATAAATCTTTATTTGTTTTGAGTAGATTGTTTGTAATTGTTTTATTATCTTTTTGTGGCCGACCTATAGCGATGTAATTTCTTGTTGCGAATATATTGTTTTATCTTCATATACAATCCTCCAACCTCTTCCTCGAGGTTCTACAATAATATTTAAAACTTTAAAACTAGAAAACAAATGGCTACAATTGAATCCCTAGCTACTTGACTCTTCATATCCCTAACTCTTGCAATTTTTCATTTTCTTGTAACTTTTCATGGAAACATTTTGACAATATTGCAAACTATGACAAAAATGAACTCAAATGACTCCAAATACATTTAAATATGGTCTATTATGACCTTATTTGATTCCCAATGACTCAAAACACCTAAAATCAACCTAATACTAAACTCAAGACCTTGTTTACAAAGTGAACCAACATGGCGCCCTTGCACCAATGATGAATCTGAAAAATATTTATTAAAAATTATTTCAAAATAAATTTAGAACTAGTTTCATTTTATACATCTCACATTTACTTTGGTGTTTAAAATTGGACAACAAAAAAATTTACTTTTTGATTTGGTACATAAAATTGAGCAATCAAATTTCATCTTCATTTGGGCTTAAAAAGAACATAAAAATTACACACTTCAATTTGGTGCTTTAATAATTTAGAACATTTATCTTTGGTGCACGTTTAAAAAGAAAAATAGTGTGTTCTTTGTCTTATGTGTGTGATATATTGTTGATGTGTATCCTCTCCCCTTGCACCTAGTGCAATCTTGGGTGAAGAGAAACATCTTCAATTTGCAATTTATTTGTAACCATATAAGGTTGTTGTTATGTATCCTCTCCCCTCATGCCTAGTGCGACCTTGGGTGAAGAGAAATAGCAACACCCTTTTTTTCTTTTAAGTAGGAGGCCTTCCTTGAGAATCATCCATGCAATGAAGAACTCAAGGGTTCGACCTCAAGCGGAATTTTTGGGAACACTATATAAATTGGTTGAGAAGGAAAGTTATATGTCAATTCATGCATGTAGCACTCTGTACTTGTGTGGGTTTCTTGAAGTGATTTCTAAGAGGTCGGTGGTGTTCACCAAGCTTTTATCCACTAAAAACCTATTTGTTTTAGAGGCCTAAGACCATCAAACATCTTCTTAAGGAGGTGCAATGGAATAGCATCATTCCATGAAGTTACTCACCATGTACTAAGCATAGTTGAGGTGACAAACACCTTGCAAGGAACTTTTCCTTCCAAGGTAAGAGGTGAATCATATACGTGTGCATACTCTAGTTACTCATTCTATGGGCATTATTTTATCATGTGATCCTAAATTAAGAATATAAACCTACTTGACTAAATAGGATTGTGCTTGTCTTGTTCTATCGATTTATTGGTAGTGAGCTTTGTGGAAGAAAGCTCATGAAATAACTCTTGTTTCCAATTAGTTGAACACATTTCTTGAAAAATCATCTAAAAATTTAAACAAACATTAAACATGGTTATGACAAGTTTTTAAACCCTTTGAAACCATTTTTATGCACTTGAAAGACATTGTACCTTTGTATACATCTAAGTATATCTATTTTTATCAAAACAGTATCTTTGTGTGCATCTTAGTATCATTGTCCACATCTTTGTGCATTGTGTCAAAGTAAACCTAGGTAACTATAATTTAACATTTTTTTCTTTTCACAATAGTGAGCTTTTGTGGAAAACAATATTCTTTTGTAGAAATATTTATGCTAGACAACTCATAATAAAGATCTTTATGTGGTAAAATGAACAAAAGATTAAATCATATTTCAAAAATTGAACCCTAAAGAAACATTCAAAACTACTTGTGTTACTTTCTCAAAAAAAAAAACAAGGAAATTTGAATGCTCAGTATTGTTTTTATCAAAATAATTTTTGGGTTATCATTGGACCAAATCATTGTTATCCATCAAACATTCAAACATCAAACAAGGTTCTTTATCAAAGTCACTTGGAAATTATTAGAAACAATATTAGGTTGTAATTTGGAACAAATATCATATTCATTCAAAATAAAAAATCAATCATCAATCAAACATCAAAACATCTCATATCAAAACAAACAACTTAACATTCAGACATAAATCACTTAGGTTTGAATCCTTTATCATATCGACTAATATAGCCTTATACTTGGAAATGATCTTTTTTCAAAGTATTTATGTTGAGTTAGGAAAATTATTTTGGACAAACTCACTTTTCATTCATGAGTCTACTCCCAAAGTAGTAAGTTCATAATCAAAATCCAATAAAACAATCAAAATCCCAAGTGTGGTCTAAATCAAGAGTTTCATATCCTCCACTCATTCACATCAATTATTTCATCATTGATCCAAATCCAATAAAAACATCATTATTGATAATAAATTTGATCGTTTGTCTCAAATATCTCCTAGGATTGATAAACCTTGCATGGTCACAACTAGATCCCAATATAGAAAAGCTATGGAGTCTAATCCTATTGAATCAAGGGATCCTAAATCAAATGTTAGTGATCAACCATATGGAATGTCTCAAACAAGTGAGCTTCCTCCAACTACAATAAAACCTTAAGTGGAAACAATTTACATTGAAGAAGAACAAAAACCACGTGAAGTCACTGTTGAAGATATACTAGAATTATAACAAAGTCAAGATTTCCTTCATGTAATTGAAGTAATTATGACACAATATCCCACACATTACATGCTAAAACTTGCACAATTAGGTTCCAAGCTTCCATCAAAATTTGATCTTAACACATTGAAGGAACAATATTTTGAACAAATGAAAAAATCACATGATCAAACTTTGGCCCAAATAGCTTCAAGGAATCACCCACAAGGGATTGAAACCTTCGTACATAATTTGATTCAAAAATTGCCAAAACCATCACCATTGTTTCAAATTTCACCAATAGTGGCTATACAAGGGGTTTCTCAAACAAATCATTTAAATCAACATAGTAATCCCTTACATAATACTCAAGTTTCAAGCAATACCAATATAAGTTTGGGTTTTCACAATGCTTCAATTCTACCTACATGTAATGAATCAAATTAAAACTTGGTACGTTGTGGGATTAATCGATCATCTCCTAGCACTATTCATCAACCCTTGATTCAAGGTCAAAATCAACCACCACCACAACATCAAGGCCAACCTTTGCAACATCAACAATATACCACTCTACAACAGTTGCAACAACAAAGTCCCTAAAAACAATCAATATCAAGTGAGATAGAGAATGAAGCCTTTCGGCTCTACTCTGCAACTTCTCGCTCTGGTTGTTTTATTAAATTTATGGCCCCTACATTGATTTGACTGTTTCATGGGATGGTCGAGGGGAAGGCTCCCCGTTGGAAGGATGCTATCTCTTTTTCAGGCGTTGTGTCTGTGGTGGTAGCGGCCAGCCTAGTTGTACCCCATGTGACTTCTCTACCTCGTACGTCTGTCCTTCCCTCTAGGGAAAAGACTAAGGGTCTTTCTAGAAAGTCACGTTTATCCCCTAATTTTGTGCCTGACTCTTTCTTCTCTATAGAATAATTGGTTTCCTATGTGGATAAACTAGTGGGTTCTGACTAGCCAGCTTTGGGTAAAAGGTTTTTGAAGTCTGCTTCCTGCTTTGTGACTAGATGGGAAGTTGACATTCCTAAAGTTCTCATGTTGAAGGCAATGGATAATCTCAAATTGGTGTTGGTTGGAAAGTTCTTGGCTTATAGGCCAAATATAGAATTGATCCATCAATGGGTTGCTTATACTTGGAATCTCAAAGGAAACGTCACTATTAATGCCATGCCTAAAGGTATCTTTCTTTTCTCCTTTGTGGTTTATGAAGATATGCTTAAGGTTTTAACTAGTGGCCCTTGGGCCTTTGACTTTGGGTTTAAAACTTCCTCTCCCTTTGCAAATGGAAACCGAGTTTTGATCCTTCAGCTGAGTTGGGTGCCTCTACTCCAACTTGGGTTTTCCTACCCGGCTTACCTCTTGAGTTCTGGGAAACAGGTATTTTGAAATGTATAGCCAACTCTTTTGGTAGTATTATGTCCATTGATAAGATAACTTAGGAGAGGTCTAGACTGGTATATGCTCACATTTGTGTAAATGTGGCTGTGAATTTGATCTTTCCATCTTCTATCCTCCTTAAGTCAAAATTTGGTAACTACACCCAACCTCTGGAATATGAAAATTCTCATCTCTTATGTCAGTTGTGCAAGAAGTTTGGTCACCTCATAGACTCTTCTGAGAAGAAACATGTCACCTTTGCAAATAAGCAAAAGCAGGTTGAAGGTACCTTTCCTAATGATCTTGTTTTTGTTGCTCAACCATCTGAAGTTCCTATTGTCCCTTTGGCTACTATCCCCCAATAGAAGGAAATCCCTATCACTGGTCATGAGGCTGTTCTGATTGAACCCCTTGTTGTTTCTAATGACTCATTTAGCTTGAACACTAAGGGTCTTGCCTCTATTTCCAAATTCCCAACCCCTCCCTTTCCAAAGATGTGTGATACAGGGGAAGAAAGGAATATGATCTTGGGGGAGGAACCAAAGGAGGTCTCCCTTATGGAGGACAATTTTTTGTCATCCCTAGGGAAGGTTAAGGATATTGGAGTGGGAGTTGACTTGGAAGGAGAGATAGTGAATTTTGATACCAACCTTTCATTGGAGGAATTGTCTTTCTTATCCCAAAATGAGGTAGGAAACTTGAATGACTCTTTGGCCTTGCTAGGATTTTTTCCTCATCCCAGTGATAAAGAAGATGAGGATGAATGGTCACAAGCCCCAATCAAATCTAAAAAAAAAAAAAGCCAGTTGTTGTTGAGGGGGGGGAAATAAGGTTGGTAGACCATCCTAAAAGGATTCTAGAATCAAAGACACTGTCAGGGATGTGGCTACTGGGAAATAAAGAATGTTGGATTCAATCACAAGATCGAAGTCCAAAAAGAAGTAACCCTGGATATCTTTCTAGGGTTTTGGAGGTGTTGTACCCTATTTTTCTCTTTGGAGTATCTCTCCTAGAATATTAGGGGCCTTAATAGCCCGTACAAATAGTTTTTGGTTAAAACTTGTATCTTGGACAATAAAGTGGATGTTCTTCTCCTCCAAGAAACCAAGATGAAGGAAACTTTTGATAAGGCTATTTTGAGCATTTGGCCTAGTGCGAATTATTTTTTCAGTGAGGTCGAAGGGGTTGGAGGAATAGCTACCCTTTAGAACCCATCCAAATTAAAAGGAACTATGTGCTCTGCTAGTAGGAATAGTGTGATGGTGTCCCTAGAGGATTTGGTTTCCTAGGAGAAATGGAACTTAACAAATATATATGCCCCCAACTTGAGTTGGGATAATCTGATGCTTTGGGAGCAATTAAATGATGCTATTAAAAATAGGAAAGATGATCATTGGATGTTGGGAGGGGACTTCAACTCCCCCCTTCTCCCTTCAAAAAATTTGGGGGGGTTGGAGGACTACTTGGATAGCATGATGGAGCTGGATGAATTCCTAAACTCAGTTGGCCTTATTTATATCCCTCTTCAAGGCTCTAAGTACACTTGGTCTAATAGAAGAAATGGAAACCATCTGATTCAAGTCAAGCTAGATCACTTTATGATTTATACCAATTGGAATATCTCCCAATTCCTCTCTCTTTCTGCTCTCCCTAGATCTAGCTCTGACCATAATGCTCTTGTGCTTAAAAGAAATGTTGATCACAATAGGGGACCTTTCCCTTTCATATTTGAAATAATGTGGAGCCTTCACCTGTACTTTGTTGCTCTTGTTAAAATTTGGTGGGAAGAACCTATAAGTGGTACCCCTATGTTTTGCCTAGTGGAAAAGCTTAGTAGAATCAAACAAAGAGTGAAAGGGTGGAATAAGGTGACCTTTGGAAATATATTTGAGATTAAGAATTCCTTTGGAAACAACTTAAAGGAGGTTCAGGATCAAATGGAGGTCGATATTATAGATGATGAGATATGTGCTAAGGAAAGAGACCTCAAATCTCAATGGTTTAAGTTAAACAAAAAGGAGGAAATCTTTTGGAAACAAAAGTCTCATGTTCAATGGATAACTGAAGGGGACAAAAATACTAAATTCTTGCATCAATCTACCTTGAAGAACAGAAGCAGGAATAGGATTAGATCACTTTTGAAAGATGATGGCTCCACTTTCTCCTCAGAAAAAGAAATTGCTAGGGAAGTTGTAAACTTCTCTCACCAAATTGCCTAGGGAAATGTAAATCAGGTACATGATAATTTTCTTGAGGTGATCCCTAAAGTTATTTTTGATCTTGATTTAAAGAATATGACTAATGTTGTTTCTATGGAAGAATTTAAAAAGGATTTGTTCTCTTTTGGTGCTTTTAAAGCCCCTAGCCCTTATGGGTTTCCTCCTGCCTTTTTCTAGACTTATTGGGACATTGTAAAAAATGACCTTTTCAATGCTACTAGGGATTTCTACAGGTCGGGTAGGATCCTAAACCAAATGAATGCAACCTTTATTGTCCTCATTCCTAAAAATATCGATGCCTCCTCAATGAAGGATTATAGACCTATAAGCCTTTGCAATACGGTTTATTAAATCTTCTCTAAAATCCTAGTGTTAAGGCTCAAACTGGTGTTTGGAAAAATGATTACCGCAAATCAAAAAGGTTTTGTCCAAGGTAGAAATATTATTGATGTTTTCATCTCTACTCATGAAATTCTCCACTCGATGGACCATTGCAAAAAACCTGGGATGGCCTTCAAAATTGATATATCAAAGGCCTATGATAGAGTCTACTAGATGTTTCTTTTTGTTGTTCTTAGGAAGTTTGGGATAGATGGAAGATTCCTTAAGATGATCTCTACTTGTGTGACCTCCCCCATGTGCTCTGTTTTGCTTAATGGTGTCCCCCAAGGATTTTTTTCTTGTTGGTTGTGGTCTTAGGCAAGGTGACCCCCTCTCACCCTATCTTTTCATTATTGTTGTTGAGGTTCTTGGAAGGAATATTCAAAAGTTAGTGGACTCTAAAGCCCTAAAAGGTGTTAAAGTTGCCTCCTCTCTCTTTCCTAACTCCCACCAAAAATTTGTGGATGATTCTCTCATGTTTAGGGAAGCCTCAGTGGGGGAAGCAGGGATTTGGAAATAGGTTTAGGATGGCTATGCTGATGTTTTTGGCCAGTATATCAACTATGAAAAAATATATACTTCTTAATACTGATCAATTGGTAAAGGAAAGAGTGGTGAAAATATTGGGTTGCTAGGAAGCTGTCCTACCTAATGCTTACCTTGGGTTACCTTTGATTTCAAAGAAGTTGGAGAATAACTTCTGGAATCAGCTGATTGAGAGAGTTCAAAAAAAGTTGGTTGGATGGAAGGGGAAGCTTCTTAGCTTGGCTGGGAAGATCCAATTGCTGAAAGCCTCCTTACAGAATATTCCAATTTACTACTTATCTATCTTCAAAATTCCTACCTTTATAGGGAAAAAAATTGAACAGATTCAGAGAAGATTTATGTGGTTTGGAACTAAAGAAAAAAATAGATTGTCTTTGGTCAACTGGGAAAAAGTGTGCACTCCAAAAAGGGAAGATGGTTTGGGGATAAGGAGAATCAATTTGCTTGATAAATCCCTAACTGCCAAGGTTGGTTGGAATCTCCTAGAAGGGTCAAAAAAATGGGAAGATTTTCCAAGCCAAGTATATGAATAACATTAGTCCTGGTTGTTTCCTCTCTATGGTTGACCTACCTAGTGGTTCTATTTTATGGAATCACCTTGTTAAAATTAAAAGTGTGTTGAAATTGGAGGTTAGAAAGAGAAATGAAAATGGTAAAATATTGAATTTTGGAAGGACCCATGGATAAATATTTCTACTTTGTCTTCAACTGATGGTTTAAATCCTCTCAAACAAATTCTAACTAGGATATGTGGCAAAAGGTTTCTGACTATGTCAATTGGGAGTTGGATGAGCCTAATTGGAAGGAGTTCAACATGCTATTAAGGAGGGCTAATTTAAGAGGCCAAAGACAAATAAATTGGGATCCATCCCTGTTAAGGCTTCACAATCTAATTGGGGAGGCGAAGTGGTTTGATAGAGAAAGGGAAGAAGAATGGGTTTGGAAAGGAATCTCTTCATGCTATTTCTCTATAAAATAGGTCTATGAGGAATTGGTTAAGCCCTTGTCAGGCATCAGATATCATCACTAGGAAAAAGTGTGGCTTAAGAACTTGGTTCCAAAAATTAATTGTTTCTGGTGGGCTACCTCACATGGTAAAATTATTACCATTAACAACCTGGTTAGAAGGGGGTTCCAGTTGGTTAACAAATGCTCCCTTTGCAAGAAGGATGAAGAATCAATAATGCACATCTTTTTCCACTACTAGTTCTCGAGAGAGGTTTGGTCCTTCTTCCTGCCATTGTCGTTCACTAACTAGGTGTTTCCTCACTCTATGAAGTTGTTTATAGAAAGTTGGTCATATTGCCCCTTTTCCCATAAAGTTATTGTTGATCTCTGGAACCAAGTTCCCCCCTTTGTAACCTAGGGAATATGGAAGGAAAGGAATAATAGGATCTTCAAGGAAGTGGAGAGAAGTAGCCAGGAGGTGTGCATGATAATAAAATCTTAGATTAAGGAAAATATGGAGGTTGGAAGATAGAGTGTCTCCAAAGTCTGGCCGAATTAAAAAGAGATGAGAATAAAGAAGGATTGGGGTATAAGAAAGGATCTTACTAACCTAAATTGGACCAAGATGTTAACTAGAATATCAACAGTGTGGACCCCTCCTCAGAAAGATTGGATCAAGTGTAACTTTGATGGGTGCTCCAAAGGCAACCCAAGTTTAGGAGGAGTGAGAGGATTGCTAAGAAACCACAAATGGGGGTGTATTGTGAGCTTCAGAGTTAACTTGGGTGTTTGTTACAATAACAAAGCTAAATATATGGTTGTTTTAGGGGGCTTAAAGACTCTTAAGGAGTTTGGATTTAAAAATGTAATTCTGGAAGGAGATTCTAAGTTAATTGTGGATATTTTGAATGGAGTGGCTACGCCCCCCTGGGAGCTAAAAAATATTATTGAAAAGTGTCTGTCCCTCAAGAGCTATTTTACAAACTACAAAGTGCAACATGTTTACAAAAAGGGGAATGAGTTTGCTGATTGTGCTACCAACGAGGCATTGAGGTGTTTGGGGTGGACCCGTTGGGTTAATAATAACCTGCTACAATATTTAAGGGACATGATTTTAAATAAAAAGTTTGAATATGATTAAAATTTACAAAGATGAAGTGTGGAAGTGGCCAAGGATGTATAGGAGGCCATGTGTTTTTAAAGGATTGCAATTTAATGATGATAATTATGGTACAGTGATGAGCTTGTCGATCTTCATTGAAGGTAAAAATAATTATTATTTCCTTCCCAAGGTGATCAAGGATCATATGGAGATTTTCAAGTTGCGAAGATATGTCAAATCCAAATGTGCCAAAATACCTAATGTCAGCTCTCCCCATCTATGTGAATATTTACAAGGTATGATTATTAATGCAATGTTATTTACTTGCATTAATAATTATAAGATCGTGGCTCTGGGAGTTGTGTTGTTGGATTCCCCTAAAATAAAGTTCTCAACTTCTCATTTTCTATAGGCTTACTTTGAAACTCTAAGTAAAAGTGTTTTTTGAAAGATTGGTAGAAAGTTGAAGAGGTGGGTGGTTATGAGGAATAGCTCGAAGCCATCAAAAAATTTGCAGTGTGCTAAGATGGGTGGGCTAAGGAAGCGCATTGAACCTCCAAATTTCTAGGCGCTCAAGAAGAATATGGATTTTTAGAGACTATTTTATAATGTGTGCATGGTTCCTTTCTTTGAATCAATGAAGGGCTATAATGAGATCTTTACTGTGAAGTTCACAAATTTGTGGAGGAAGAGAAATGTAACTATAGGGGCTATCAAGTTTGAAGTGATGACAAGGTTTATAGTGGAAGATACTAGTTTATAACTAAGGAATAAAGGTGGCAAAGAAAACTGGGGCTGACTACCAAAAGTTTGTGGACAAATTCCTACATGAAGGGGAGAATCTCAAATGATTCCAAAATGGGTATGCTAGGTTAGAGCTTTTGTCTCCCTATGGATTGGTTAGTTTGCATGTTATAAGGTATTTTACATTGGAAGGTAGATACATGTTTGTACATGTGTATCATTTCCCTTTGCTTAATCACATTAGGCATGGTGAAAGAGTTAATTTTCCCTTCTTCTTGTTGTCATCCCTACATTTAAACATTGAGAAAGGCACTAGCCCTCCCCTGCATCAAGGATTGATGCTTTCTTTGTATAAGCATTCCCTTGTGCTAAACCCTCATGGTAACCCTCTAGTTGCTCAAAATGACAATCAAAACTGTAATGACGAAGATAATGAGCAACCCCCCATGGTTGCAAACCCTATTGAGGAACCTATTCCTGGCCAGCCTGTTGTTGTTGTGGCTAGAAGGTTGTTAATTCATGTCAATAGCCCTTCCCCTGTTGCTAAAGTTTCGATCCCCACTACCCCTGTCAATCAGAAAAATATTGGTAAAGGTTCCTTTGAGTCTGAGCTTGTGAAAGCCACTCCAGAGATGAGGAAACACTCTCCTCTTCTCCTGGAATTACCCAAGCCTAAGAAGCTTAAAATTGACCTCGATCCTCAAAAAGAAGTAATTACTATCAGTGAAGAGGTCTTGCAAAAAGAGGATATGATTGAAAACAAGCAGGTGCAAGTCAGTGGAGGTAGTGGTGGTCATAGGTCAGCTCGCCTGGCTAAGGCTGCTTCTGAGGATAGGAAAGGAAAACAAAAAATTATTGTGTATGAAGAGGAAGTCTTGGATATTAAAGAATTTGAAGCCTAGAATGATGAAGATTTGATGAGATGGAGTTTGAGGATTCGACCTATGATATGGGGAAAGAGGAATTGGAAGAAGAAAAGGATGATGATGATGAGGAGAAAACTGAGGAGCAGGATCAGGAGAATGAGAATATGATTGTTCAGGATGTTGGGAATACTAGAAATGAGATTAATTTTGATGATTCTAACTTAGATTTTATGAAAATTAGACTAACTTATTTGCAGGTATAGGTGGATGACATGGAGAAAGCCTTGGTTACACTAATGAAGGTGACTAATAGGCTGATGAGAAGAGTGATGATTTGTGTTGTTTCTGGGTAAACAAAAATCACTAAGAAGTTGAAGAAATTGGGAAAGTTTGATGAGCTAAAGGTATTGGACGAGTCAAAGGGACTTGACTAGAGGGAATATATCTCCCTCATTGGTGAATATGGGGACCTATTAAGAAAATCCAAGCAATGGCTTTCTATTCTACTGTTGTTTTATGCCTGCTCTCCTCTTTTTGTCTTTTTGCTTCCAGATTACGAACTGCTATTTCATTATCGAATTTCTATGGTTTAGGA
The DNA here is from genome assembly GCA_007258455.2 of Sequoia sempervirens. Classification (NCBI taxonomy): domain Eukaryota; kingdom Viridiplantae; phylum Streptophyta; class Pinopsida; order Cupressales; family Cupressaceae; genus Sequoia; species Sequoia sempervirens. The sequence goes on along the minus strand of VDFB02270651.1, from coordinate 55,669,005 downwards.
CTACTTGGTATATGGTGGATTTGATCAATGGCCTATGTAGCCTTAAGTATTCTAGCATAAAATTTATGTTTTTTATTAACTATGGTTCAACTATGATTATGTTATGAATTATGGTCTATGTGCCTCCTTGGATGTTGTTTTTGGTTGCTGACTGGTGGTGTTGTTTCCCACCTTGGTTCTTTTTTTTTTTGTGGTTGTAACCATGGGATCAGGGCCCTTTCCCTACTTATCTAATAAAAAACAACAATTAATATTTGCAACCATCATCATACATCAATTTTCAACAACCAAATCCACCAAATCAAAATATTGCTTCAAATCAAGGTCACATTGTTCCAAATCAAAACATTTTTTCAAATCAAAATATTGCTTCAAATCAAGGTTACATAGTTTCAAATCAAAAAATTTCTCCAAATCAAAACATGGTTCCAAATCAAAACATTGTTTCAAGTCAAGGTCACATGATTCCAAATCAAAATATTGTTCCAAAATGGAATATGGATCCAAATCAAAACATTGTTCCAAATCAAAATATGGCTTCAAATCAAAGCTTGGTTCCAAATAAAAACATCGTTCCAAATCAAAACATTGTTCCAAATCAAAACATGGTTCCAAATCAAAACATTGTTCCAAATCAAAACATTTCTCCAAATCAAAATATGGTTCCTAATCAAAATATGAGTCAACAACAAGGTTCTTCTCATGATCAATTACAAGCTCAACAATAAGCACAAGCCCAACAAATGTATACTTTGTTATCATGGAATCTAGCAATGCTCAATTAACGGATAACCCCCTACAAAACTTGTTTGTTTCATAGTTATGTGTACTTCAAGCACACAAAATGAGGAAAATTTCAATTCACCTTGATGTGTGGTCCAACAACTCAAATAGTCCATTTGAGTGTTCCCCCCCATCTGTCTCTCAAAGAGCTTCGAAACGAGGATCATCATGAACTCTAAACTTTTGGGAGTTAGTCAAATTGTTAAACATGTCGGAATGCTGAAAATCAGTGCTCCTACATGTGCCTTAGACAAAATTCAACACCAAGTGTTGGAGTGCTGAAAATCAGCGCTCCTACACTTTTTCCTCAAACTTCAAAATGTTAAAGCTCTAAAATTTAGCGCTTGTGCATTTTTTCTTAGTCAAATTTGTTACATGCACAAGCACTAATTTTCAACGCTCATGCATATGTTACGCCTTTTTGTGCGCCTTCATTAATGTGAATGTAAAGCTCATTAATGAATTCTTATAGTGACTAATTAAAGTCATTTTAAGTTAATCATTCCCCATTTCTTCCGCCCAATCTATTCCTGTGTGTTGGACGTCCTCCAACTTCAAAGCAGATCTGTTTTTGGGATTTCCTCAAGCATTCGAGCTAGGTTTTCTACGTTTTTTCCAAGTGTGTTATTTTTCTTTCTTTCCACGTCACATTTATGTTTTTAAAGCTTTGTTTAATTAATAAATTTGTTGCTTTTACATTTTTATTTATTTTTGGGTTTGATCTTCTCATGTTCGATTTGTCCTTCCTCAGAACAAATTGAACCCTTATTTTCTTCCTTTTGTTCTGCACGTTTTTCTTATTCATGCCCTATGTTTTGTTAATTTCTATCTTGCAAGCGTGCCCTAGTTTATTCCAAGCGCTTTGTTTCACATTTCTCCTCTCAAGATCTCGCCACCATTTTTTCCTATCATGCTCAAGTGTTGGAATCATTAGTCTTTGCAAAGTAGTATTGTTGATAGTTTTCAATGATTTTCAAATGATCTTTCACTTCACATGTTTGAGTAGATATTTTTGCTACTCGAACATTGAAGGTCTTTCCACTCAAATGTCAAGGCATTGAAATTTTCTGCCACTTCATTTGGAATTTTTCATCAACTCCACATGTAGGAGTGGTGAAAATCACCGCTCCTACATGGAGTTTCATGACTTCCATATGTTAGAGTGGTAAAAAAATTCCACCTGAACACTTAACTATCGAAGGAGGATGGACATGCTAAAGTGTTGAAATTCAACGCCTGAGCATAAACTTGACTTTCTATTACATGCACCAGTGCTAATTTTTAGCGCTTATACACTTGTTATCTTCCAAATATGTTGAACATGTAGGAGCGCTTATTTTCAGTTCCCCTACATGCAAAACAATCACCTCAAGATGTAGGAGCCCTGATTTTCAGTGCTCCTACACAAAAGGAAGTTTTTCCCCCTAACACTCTAAAATCACTCTGCTTGCACTCTAAACCTCATTTCTTCGCTCACGCTTTGTTTTCCATGCAAAATAGCTCTTTCACACTTGCTCCAAATTTCTTGCTTGTATCACGCTTCCCAACACTGCATTTTCTCCTAAAATTTGTTGATTCACCATTCTTGGAGTTTCTCTCAAGATCCCATTAGGTGACCCCAAAGGTGATTTCTCTTGATCTTGTTGTTTCTAGATGACATAAAAGAATCCTCCGTCATCTTCTAAGAAAGAGAAAAAAATGAAATACAAATATCAGGGTGTCTTTATGCCTATCGTGGTGATCTCGAAGGTGGACGAAATCAAGGACACCAAAGTTGGTCATCAGGACCTTGAAGACAACTTGAGAGCCATTTTCCATAGCAATTTGCACCTGGTGTCTACATTCCCAACTTTTGCTCATAATACGAAGTTTGTTCTCTAGGTTGCATCTCACTACATCAGAGATAGAAAAAGTGTAATAGAATCCTTGAGACAAGTCATGATGAGACTGGATCCTGAATTCTTTGACATTATTTTTTGGGTTCCCCACATGGAACAATACACAAAGATTTCAATGCAATAGGCACAAGAAGTTTATGATCAAGACCAACTAAGGCTAAAAATTTGATTAACAGCCAATGGTTGAAAACACCTAGGCCTACTATCTCAAGATGGCCAAAGGGGCTTCCTCGAAGTGACTTTAAAGAGGATGTCAGGGATATGATTACTCTCCTGAGCATGGTTAAAGGATTTCCTGAGTCATCTCATTTTTCAGGAGTGGATATATGAATACATTTAGATCATCAGGAGAAAGAAAGCTCATATTGATTGGGGAACCCAAATCAGTGATGAAATTCATGAGAAATTGATAAATGTGCCAACCACTCTGAAGTTCTACATGACTTCTTATTTGGTGTATGCTACTGTTGTGATGAGGCAATTTCCAGGGCTATCTACAAAGGGAAACCAACATTTTGTACTTGTGTATGAATTTTTTTATCAGTTGAAACTGAAAGAAAGTCTTCATCATTTCAAGAGGGTCACAAATGCCTTCTTTGCACCCCTACTTTTCAGTTTTGATCAAACTCTCGAAAATAAGAGAGTGTCAGATGAGGCATACAAAGTGGTGAGTAAGGTTGGTTGTATCTTTTTGCAATTTCCAACTTTTACTTATATGAGGGTAGGTTGCTATACTGGGTGTCCTTACATGTTTCCTAGATATCCCTCAGATAGTTGGATACTCATGGAGTTGTGTAGATAGCTAATATCAATTCACAAGGAACACATGAGAATTCACAAACTGGGTTTCAAGTTCCCACTGACAATTGGAAGGTATACTATTCATAGTGTACAAAAGGAAAAGTCAGTTTATGCAGAGATGCAGATCGTAACTATCAGAACATACAAATATAGATTTGACTTTGATTATCAGGATGTGAAGAGAAAATTGAAAAAGGATCACATGCATGTCTATCATTTTGAAGACATATGGGCTGACTGCAGGAATGAAGAAGACATCCACAAAATAGACTTTTGCAGGCTAATAGTAGGTTAGAAAATCAGAGAGCTAGTTGTAGCTGATCAACTGGAGGATTTCCAAGATCTTGGCGACATCCTAAATTTTTCCTATGAAGAAGATGAGATTGCTAAGAGGCCCTTACCTCTGATTCAATGGTCTAAAAAGGAAAGTATCTCTATCAGGGAAAGGCTTGATCCCATCTTGCACAACATAGCAGAATGGTTGCATAAACATAGTTTCCAAATGAAAGCTTTCAAGACTAAATCAAAAAGAGAAGTACCGGGAGCAGAAACCAGACAACAACTAGAACTCGGCTCAAAGAACAAACAAGCGGCTATTCCCTCTTCTTCCTAAAGATGTCCTTGAATCAAGTTCACTGTTGGTAAGAAAGTTACACAGGTTGTTGAAGAACAAGAGGAAACAAAATATGAACCTACACATGCAGAAGGAAAAGAGCTTACTTCTGAGGAACAAACTTCCAAAGAAGAAGAAGGAAACGAAAGTGAAGAATCAGAAGAAGACTCTACATTAGAAGAAGAGGAATCTAAAAAAGATGAAGGAGAAAAGGAAGGTAATGAGGAGGAACTTGGGCATGATGATGAACAACAACTATCTCCTTATGAGAACATTGTTGAAGATCTTCCCCGAATGTCATCGCCTATAAATTCAAATTTTCCTCATACACATCCCAATCCTAACACTCCTCCACCTCCTCTTCCTACTTCACCTCCTCTGACATCTACCATACATGCAGTGGATGTTTCTCATCCCTCTGCAACATCAACCGTCCTTGCCACTCCTCCTGCAATTTCAAATCTACAAACTGTTGATATCTTGTCAAGCTCTCCCTCGTCCATCCCAATTTTGTCATCTCCATCTTTTGACATTTCATCTAAAGTTGAATTTGACAGATTTATGAATGAGTCTTTGCAGAGTCAACTTGGCATGAAGTCTACTAGAGCAATCATGACAGATACTACCCCAATTGTTACCATACCAATCATTTCTATAGATGTAGTTGCGACACAAGAGTTGATGGTGAGTCAAGAAGCATATACTTCCTCCCTTCCTCCTTGGTTGGTCTCTCAAGTATTGAAGTGAAAGAAACAAATGATCTCTCTAGAAGAGCTTGATCTTGAAGAGATAGCTCCTCCAAAAGCCAAGGGCAAGAAAAAGGAAAAAGTGCATTCAAGGTTTCATGTTGACAAAACTGGTCATAAGTTTGTAGAGATTGGTCTATCCCCACAAGAGGAAGGCGATGTAAACATGGAGGACTACACAGTCATGAGAGTCCAGCTCAGAAAAGTGACAAATGAAAGTGCAAAGGCAAATGCACAGGTGATCCTAGATGCCTTAGTAGGAAGGCTTGACAAGATGGAACAAGCCCGAAATATGTACAAGGAGAAGGCTGAGCATTATGTAGCTATTTTAAGGAAACTAGCAGGCTCTTCAAGAAATGTACAACCTTTGGCTATGGTGAGCCTAGAGGAACCAACAGTGAAAAAGGTGGAGAAGTTTTCCTCTAAGGGTGAGGTGTTGTATGATCTCATTGACGAAATAATAGAACATGGTTCACAAGTCATCGTTTCTATGGATGAGAAGGACACTCTGATAGCCAAGCTAAAAACAAAGCTCGATAAGGAAGAAAGAATACTTTCCCAAGAGAAAAAATAAATTGAAAAATGCCTCTCGTTTTGGTCATGAATGAAAGAGGCAAAGCTCAGTAAGTTGGTGGAAGTTGGGGTAATTCCCGACAAAGAGAAATATGTGGAGGTAAGAGAATCCCTCAAGCACCACATTCAAGTGATCAAGTCTCTTATCAATGATATCCAACAAGTATAATAATATGTCGAAGGACATCATGTTATCCTTGAAAATGGAATTAAGGAATTACCGAGTAAGTTCCTTGATGAAGATCATATTTTCATCCCGGCTAGTGAACTATCACAGATTTACAAGGAAGTCATCATGAAGAAAGTGGAGGATGCAAACTTTTCAAAGACCTCCATGCATACAATTTATGACATATGAATTTCTCTTGATAACCTCAAGACGCATCTTGATAGATGCAAGAATATTAACTCATCTACTAGAAGATCAATCACCAAATTTCACACCATTGCGGATTACACTGTTGGTCTAGATGAGGCATTCGTCCTAGAGACAAAGAAGAGATAGGAAGACTTTTGTGCCCAATGCAAGGAACCATGAAGACTTCTTTTCATCTCCAGCGTTAGATAGTTTTTGCTTTCATTTACGCATTTTGTAAATAGTTCTCGACATCTTACATGTCTGTTTCCAAGATGTAATTACATGTAAATTTGATCACCTAACTTTCCTAAATTTTCTCACCTAACTTTCCTTATTTTGCTCATCTACTTTTCCTAGATTTTCTCTTCCCTCTCTTTTATAAATAGGAGGGAATTCTTTTGTAATCTTTATCTTTTATCTTTTACAATGAAGTGCTGCCCATTTTGATAAGCAAATACATGAGACTTTGTGTTCATCTTTGTGTAACTATTTTGATCAATAAAGAAGAAAGTTGCATACCAGACTTTGTGTTGGATCAATTATATTTTGGATTTGATTAAGACTGGCAGTGATTAGTGAGTGAGATCTAAGGGCTTTAAATAAATCTGTGTAAACTTTGTTGCACTCTTTATTTGAATTTGTGATACTGTTTGGATAACTATTGGTGAATTATCTACAAGGCTTTGTGCTTGTATTTTTTCATATTGTTCGTGGAATTGTTGTATCTAGAAGGTTTTATGCTTCTAATACAACTCTCATTACATATCTTGAGGATCCATTGGTGAAAAGCTACAGAATGACATTGTGCCTTCGTGAGCTTTTCTTTTCCTATTTTATCATTTATTGTTATCATGCTGGTATCTCTAAGCTTTGCTTTGACAAGATAGAGATATTGGAATTGCTGCTTTGTTTTTAGTTTAAAGTTGTATCAAATCAGAACTACCAACCATGAAGCATTGTAAAACATATTTTCTAAAAAAAGAGAGAAGTATGAATGTGACACACTCCCATCTCTTAATTGTAGTGTACATTTTTCTGAATACTTAATTAGTTTTACTTAGTTTTAGTAAGCAGTAAGAAGGGCACCTCCCCTTTCTGGGAGGAGAGATTACATCTCACACAGCTATGGTTGAAATCAAGGTTGTGTAATCTATTAAAAGGGATTACATAATTTTCACCCAACATACTCAACAACAAAATTCACAATATGGTCCTCAAGGTCAACAATATCTTAATATTCAAAGTCAACTATTATTCAATTTCAATTCAATGGTACACTACAATACCAATATGGTGGAGCATATAACACACCTCCCACACCACCATATAATTCACAATATCACTCATACAATACACCTCCATATCAAGATCATGCATATGCTCCACCATTGCTCAACACAAACATGGAAATTTCATCACAGATACAAACTTTGACCCAAAAGATACAAGATATTCAAGCTAGAAAGGTAAAGAAATCATATGCATTCCAAGATCTATGCCCCTATCCATTTGATATAAGCAACATGATGTTAACTTTTCCTCCAAACTTTGAGATCTGAAAGTTCGACAAATATAAGGGAATCTAGGAAATCTAGTGTAACATATAAGAGATTTTTATATTACTCGTATGGAAGTCTCCTACAATGATTCATATCTCATGAGAATATTCCCAAGAAGCTTGGGTGGATTAGAAATGGAATGGTTTTCACATCTACCTCCAAGAATTAGAACATTTCAAGAGATCATAGATCAATTCATGGTGCATTTCTCTTATGAAATAGATGTCGATGTAACATTGGAGGACCTTTACATCCTGAAACAAAATAGAGGATAATCCTTTGCATCATTCTTGCAACAATGGAGACACAAAGCAAACAAATGCTAATGGCCTATAATTGAGAGACAACAAGTGGAAATTGTTGTAGGAAATGTGAAAATAGATATAGCCTTTCAACTAATAATGCAATGTGTAACATCGTTTGAGGAACTCATATCAAAAGGTATCAACATTGAATGAACCTTAATTGCTAGGGGATCCACACAAACTCACAATAAACCATCTAGTTCTAGCGACAAACCTTGATTTTGGGCCAAAAATAAGAACATTACTAATGATGGTGTGGTGGAGGCAAAGGTTGTTATTAATGCACCATCAAACACACAAAAAACACAACATAATACACAATAGAACACACAACAAAATAATCAATAAAATGTTTACAATTCCAACACTTTTTGAGGACCACCACCACAACAAAAAAATTACCTACCACAAGACAAAATAGTTCTCCTCAGTGATAATGCACTCCCTTAGGGGAGCCTATTGAAACAGTGTTGAAGAAGTTGATTTAGTCAAATATCATCATGCTCGTGAGTTAAAAAACTATCAAGAACCTCAAGTCAAATCTTTGTGGTATAGAGAAAAAGATCATTGTGAATTTCACCAATATAAGGGACAAAAAACAAAAAATTGTTTCAAACTCAAACATCTAATCCAAGACCTTATTGATCTAGGAGAAATCAATGTTGATAAAAAATTAGGGAATGAATATTTCGGGATCTATAAAAATCCTATATATGCTTGATCATGGGAAGGTGAAAGATGTTGGAAAGTCGTCAAGGTCAAAAAAATGTAAACCATACCTTTGATAACATGGTAGGACACATTTGTGTTACTCATTCCTCACAACATGAGGAATCATACATGCATCAAGACACTTTCTTAATACAAAATCAAGATCAATCAATAGTGTCTAGCAATGTTTCATATCAAAATGATATCAAATATGTCTTGGATCACAATATCCCTCCCTCATATGAATTTATGATTGGATAAATATAGCAAGAGGACCCCATCATTTCATCCAAACCCCTTAAGACTAGTGAAGAGTCTTTTACCAGTGCTATACTATCTACCCTAGAGTAATGTCAAGAAGATAATCCTATGTATAACAAAAGTTGTTCTGAATCAACTCAAGGTCAAGAGCCCATACATTTAAAGCATTATCATGATTTACATAATACTTTCCAATCCATAAGTGATAGTTTCTCTTCCATAAGTCAAGATGAAGAGCTCACTTCCCCAAATTATTATCATGATTTGATGAACATCTTCCAATCCATTCAAAACTTCACAGATATACTAGATACTACCCATGATATGTTTCCTTTTGATGGACATATAGATTATCTTCATCCAAAAAAAAGGCCTCCAAATCTTGACATTATCACACAAAAAAAAGCAATGATAGAAATTAGTGATTCTTACAGTGACTGTGAATCATTAATGACTCTTGAATCAACATCAAAATCTAACACAACCCAAATTTTGATTGAAGACATTGAGTATGAATATATCTAGCATTATCCAAGCAAAGGATTATGTGTACAAGAACAAGGTATCTTGAAATCATTTAGTATTCCTAACCAAAGTGTAGAAGAAGTAACATCATGTATTCATGACAAGTCATATTATGTAGCCATATGTTAGTGGATGCATTATCAAGGCAAAGGATTAGGCCTTGTTAAGATAGTAAACAATCTTGAGTAGCAAGAAATTAGTTTTCTAGCAGTAGCATAATCAAATCATGTTAGTAATACCTCCATAATATTGGGGGAAACTTTGTCTATGCAAACACCAACATGGGGAGCACGAAGGGTCCTTATGATGAAACCACCGCCAATGCTACAACCAGCCATATCATGAATCATCATCCACACATCATTCCATTCACAAATTGGGACCAACACAGAAAGAAAGATTCCTATCAAAGAAAAGAGAAATTCATACAAGTAAAAGAATCAACAAAGAAAAATGGACAAGAAAAATTTAAATGGACACCAAGGCAAAATAAAGAAAATCATCCCTATAAAACTCTATTAGTCAAAGAAACTATGGAGAAAAATCAAAAGGGAAATTCATCCATCAAAAAAGTTCACTGATGCAAAAGAAGGCCTCAAGGGCAACTTACAAAGTATATCAAATAGTTGGTCCTAATCAAATCTCCAAATTCACCCTCCATTGCTCATCATCCCAAGTTTGGAGGGTCAAAGATTCCAGACTGTTGACCAATCCATCTCATATCCCTCAACGCATGTCACCATCCACTTCACCATCCATGATATCTATTTCTTGCATTAACCATGTCTTGGCAACAACTCTTTATCATAAGGATTCTAAGGGCACTCTATTTCGATGTGTGCATGAAAATGAGGTTAACTTTGGTATCGACAAGGCAGATAAGAACTCTTAAGGGTTACATTCAAGTGCCCATATCTTATCAAAGTAACTTCTTCAGGAAAGAAATCATTGGCATATTATGACAATTTCATCTACATCAGTACCACTAGGTGGTTCAACATGAGCATGAAATTTTCAAAAATTCTACAAAATCAAGAAAATAAAAAAAATCAAGAAAATAGTAAAGAGAAAAATCACCCTCTAGTGAAAACCACTTCAATGGTGCTTTGGGAAAGTACTATGATGAAAACTTGGAAAACATGAATCATGAGTAGAATCAAGCATCTGTATGCATCATTTCAAATGGAAGTATCCTCATCCCTTTCATGATAAGTCCAACATTCCCTTCATCCATCCACTTCGTCTTTACCCAAGTCTTCCACAATATCTTGATCTTGACGAAGGTTCAGTGTATACTTCAACCTTGCTCATGGAAATATCTTTACCTAGTCTTTACTGTTGATCCTACTTTATCTCATGTAGTCCCATGGCCTATATCTAGAATTATCCCAATAATCATGTTGCATGATACAAATTTGTTGAAATTTTTTTCATGCTTATCGAGTTGCTCATGAAATATTAAACATTGCTAGACATTAGGGGCATGCACTTAAACTTGTTTTTGAATAACTCTTGATCCATGTCTTTTTTCTCACAACATGACATCGACTGTTGGCATATGGCTTCTAATTTTGTCATTGATGTCAAAGGGGGAGAGAGTGCAGTGAAAAATGCCTTGACACTCTTAGGAGTAGTATTCTGAATTTTGGCAGTGTACTTACCAGTTTCGACACTTGGTCATTTTTCACTAAGTGTTTCCATCAATGCCAAAGGGGGAGATTGTTGGCATATGGCTTCTAGTGTTGTTATTGATGGAAACTGAAGTCATTTCCATGGTCCGCAGATCTGTATCTAGTCTTACTAGAAGATAAAGTGAAATACTATGTGTTATCGATAGAATACTTGAAGAACAGGGTATCCGGTCAATTAGTTAATTTGTCTACTTCACCGGATCATCGTTTTGTGTTGTGGACCCCTGGGATTTCTTGTTGAGCATTTTTGTTATCTTATTACTAAATTTTTTGGTGTTGCATTAGTTGCAGTACGAGCTTGGAGGTCCGGTAGGATGTTTTTTGTCTATTTGCTTGTTGTAGCTGACTTAGTGAATGTGGTGTGTTGTGGATGTGTAAAGTGAAATTATTCAAAAAACAATTATGTTAAAATATTTAATTATGGGTCCCAACTATAGTCTAGCCGACTTGTTTGGGTGCACATCAAAATTGTTCATGATTTGGGCTGATAGTTGATAACATTTCCAAGTTTTATTAAGGTCGACCTATAGCGACTTGATTTCTAAGATGCATATATATATATATATAAGAGATTCGATATATCATTTGAGACATGAGAAAGGTAGTGTACACTTGGTTTGTTGCAATCATCAGGAACAACAATTAGGTGATTATGTAGAGTTTCACTTGTGCATTAAGATTTTTGTAATGTAGTTTGTGCAGAACAAAGCATAATTGTTGAATCAGTTAGAAGGACAAGAGATTATCTATAGAGCTTAATTGGAATTGTAATCAGGCATTGTTGATGCTATTTCATTAGTTCATTCTTTTGGATCTATTCCAAATCATTGTAGAGTAGTGATCCTAAATGCAAGTGCATTTCCATTTTTTACTTTTCATTTTGGGTATACTCATATTATATTGTGGATTGGCCATCCACCGTGGTTTTTCCCCTAACAGGGTTTCCATGTAAAAAATTCTAGTGTTATGGTGTTGTGATTACTTTCTTTCTGTGGATGCATGTTTCTTTTGTTAAATGATTAAGTTAAATGAAAGAATAATAAATTTGAATTTTTGCACAACACTAATTTACCCCCCCTCTCAGTGTTGCTTGTTTCCAACAATCGACATCATGATCTAGGTATCATTTACCACCAAAACACCCAAAAAAATTGCAAATACCATAAAAAAAACTTATCGAACTACGTTTCCTCTACACATTTATGTAGGAAAGGCCATCATCAATGTACCTCTAAGGCATAGGTTAGTCCTTTAGGAGTCCATCATAATAAACTAGCAATAAATAAAATGTTCATATTTCATCAATAAATTGTCACTTGTCAGGGAGTCACTCAAACTACATTGTCTCTACGCTTACATAGGAAAGGCCATCATCAATGAGCCCCCGAGGCATTAGGTCAATCCCTCTTAGGTCATGTTCTTGGTCTAACCTTGGAAAACATAAAAATATTTAAAAAAACTGAAAACCCTAAACAATTACAAAATATTGAAAACACAAAAACATTTGGAAAACAATAAAAAAAACCCAAAACAACCTCAAATAACTTGAAAACTTTAAACATTCAAATAATCATAAACCCTAAAAATCCTCAAAACATTTCAAAACATCAAAAACATTCAAATATTCCAAAAATATCAAAGCCACCCATATCATCTCACTTTCACCTATAATAATTTTTCATTCCTAATAAATTGATCGTCATTCCAACCCTTCGGATGAAGCAAGCAGAAGAAAGTGCAACATTTTGGAAAGTAAAATTTAATGAAAATGAATCATGATGTCAAGGTTAATCTTCGAGCGTGTTAATTAAGTTTATATCAACAGCTTAATCAGTTTAACAAAATAATTATCCAATGTATGTCCTAAGATATATTGTTCCTACAATGGGCATCATTTCAGATATCATCTAAGAACATCAAAATCTCTTTGGCAATAGATATAAATAACATTGAATTTTTGTTATTGGAGATAGCAAGAAATTTTTTTATTGAGTTCTTGACGATATTGCAAGCTTTCCTATGTATTTCAAAAAATACCTTGAGATTATCTAGGGTGAGTTGAGTTTCTAGCAATTTGTACATCGAAGCCACTGAGAAGGATTGATCTTCAAACTCCTTCTAGATCATAAATGTGAACTCTTAGGTAACTCCATTAGAAGGAAGGATTTTTTGATTGTCATCCAATAATTTACAAGGTAGATCCTCAATTCTATTAACAAGATTTAAATCATTGTCTTCACTAACTTCCTAAGATTCTTTCATGTCTTTGATCAATCCTTTGATGACATGTATCTTATGTCTCATTGTTTCCTTCACCTCAACAAATATTTCTCTATTGGGAATTACCCCAATATCTACTAACATGCTAAGATTCATTTCCTTCATCTTAGTCCAAACCTCTAGAATGCCTTTTATTTCTTGTTGCTCTTAGGAAAATATATCAATAGTTTTATCCATCTCTGGTTTTATATCTTCCATATTTCTCATTCTTTCTATAGTTTTCTTTAGAAGCTATGTTCCTTGTTTCCTAATTCTATCTATAAAATCACCCACTATCCTGCCTCCATAATGAGTCTTCTATGCCTTCTATATGGCAAGATCTTCAATACTGGTTTCCATGGGTTCAACAGACTCTAAAGATTGAGTAATCTTTTGAAGTACTGAGGTTAGTTGTTCCACTCTAGATTTATACTGATCATTTACCTTTTTCTCTTGATCATACTTCTCAACAAGAGAAGCCATTGTTGATTGTGTATCCTCCTTAGTTGACTCATGAGTCCTCTTTCCAAGTGCAATCTTGGTTATTGAGTACTCTGGGATATCAATATCTTATTTTGCTTTCCTAGGAGGAGGTTGTGCAACTTCTGCATACTTATACCCAGCTTTATCTACCAACACCCAATAAAGTTTCTTCAACTTCTTTGTGGATTTTTTCTTTATTGGCACTAGTTGGCCGAAATAAAAGTCATATGGGGAGATAGCTTGCTTCTTCATTTTTGGTGTTTGACTCTGCAACCAAGGCAGAAAAGGAGAACTCCCTTCAAGCCCTACAACCATGGTTCGGGAAGCTAGAGCTACAATCACAAAAGTTGTGGTAACAAGTGGTGGGGTGTTAGTCAAAATGGCTTTTGGAGTCTCCACACTTATCACATTTTGCACAGATTCAACAATAAACTTATCTAACTCTGACTAAGAAGTTACGTCAAAGGAAGGTGAAGGAAAACTTTGAATATTGGAAGGTGAACCAAAGATATTATCAAATTCATTCATAGGGATATAAAAAATGGATCCCAATGTTTGGGATGAATGAATGGAATGAATGGAAACAATAGGTGCAATAAAAACTATAACATCAGAAACAACAACAATGGGAGGAGTAGGGGTAGATATAGCAACAACAATAGGAGAAGAAGTAACAGGAGGATCCTTTGGAGTGTTCTCATGAGGAGACATTTGTTCTTCCTCATGTTGTCTTCTTCCTCTTTCTCTTCATCCTGAACTGACACTTCTTCTGTTATGGTAAATGGCCCCTCAATGGTTTGAATTTTATACCCTTTAACAACAAAATTAATCTTTGGTTTAGGGGTTTTTTTGGAGCTAGGCACATCTCCCTTATTCTTTGTCCTCATATTAGTTTTCCTAGATGCATGAACCTCAAGTTATTCTCCTTTAGATCCAGTGGTGAATTGTTTCAACCTCATTCCTTTCTCCTATAGCCAAACATTTGTATTAGCAAGGATAGGTTGAAATCTTCCCCTGATTGAAATCATCTCCTTCTGAGACCATTGGATTAAAGGTAGATGACTTCTTGCAATGTTGTTTCTCTCATAGGCTCGATCTAAGATGTCTTCATCATCTTCATACCTTATGGAATATCTACAAGATCAAGATTCTCAATCTGTTCTAAGGTCAACTGGTATTTATCCAGTTTTCTTATTTCTTCTTCCATCCTACAATCATCCCACACATCCTCAATTCTATGCACATGGTTGTAGACTTTCCTGATTCTATCGTTCATTCCCCTATAATCAAAGTTGGGCCTCATTTTGTAGGTATTCATGGTAACCCATTGCATTTATGATTTTACGACCTTTTCTTTTGGAGAAGAGTTAAATATCTACCAAAAGTGAGAGGAAACTTAAAACCTAGTTTATGACATTCCATCTACTTACTATGAACAACTATTATTTTCCTGCAGAGCTCCATAAGAAAAATATTGTCACTAGGGTACCTTTGAGCATGTAAGTATATCACGTAAAAAAACCAACTCTCAAGTAAGTGAATGTGGGAAATTGCAAATACAAGCAACCATATATGTTAAGTACGGCCCAAGCTTCATCTAAACCCATTTTGTTCTCCAATTTCTTATCAAACAAACATAGAAAAGTAGCAAAGAAGGTACCATTGACCCTTCAGAAATGATGAATACTTTTATTTAAGGTAAACTGATGGTAGCACTAATATACTGGAATATACCTTTTGTCACCTTCAGATATTAGACTTGGAAATCTCCTCATGGATGCAACAACATATACCAAATATGAAGTCATATAAAACTTCAAAGATGTAGGCACTTTTACTAATTGCTCATGGATAGAATTGTTGATCTGTTGCCCCCAATAAATTTGTTGCTTCCTCTTTTTGATGACATGAATGTATAAAAACATCCAATCTTGAAATTTAGACGAATTAGGTAAACCTTTAACCCTGTTGAGAAGGGTAATTAAATCATTGATTTCCTCAAAAAAATCACTCCTAGGAAAAACATTTGGCCATCTTGAAATGCTTGGTTGTGGACTCTTCAACCATATTGTGTTGATTATCTTTTTACAATTATCTGGATCTTGGTCACAATGTTCTCGCGCCTTCTCAATTGTAAGCTTTAAATATCTATCAATGCTCAAACACTAAAAGATTAGATCAAAGAGATTTGCATCAAGCCTAATTACCACATTCACATCAACATCTCTAATAATTCTATCATCTTTGTTATACTATGTAGCCAATACAAGTACAAACTCAAGATTGTGTGTGAAAATTGGAAGGAGGACACTAATTGAATATTACTTTTAACTATGTATCTCATCCATTCGGTCAAAGGTTACTTCTTTGTACGCTTCAAAAACTCAGACATATCCACATGTCCTATCTCAGTATCCTTGATTTCATCGATGTTGGAAAACACTGAGGTCATCGAGAAAACCCCTTGATACTTATACTGTATAGCTTTAGCTTTGCTTGGAGAAGGCTCAGAAATTGATGGAATTGCCTTTTTCAGAGTGAAATTATAGCAAAAAGATAAAATTTCCTAGTGTTAGAGAAAAATAGGGTTACATGTGTTGGTGGAAAATTTTTGAGCTACTGAATTGGCTTGAAGGATCAAGCGCAAAGGTAGTGAAAAACTAAGCAAGTGCAAGCAAATTGGAAATTTGGATGCAAAAGTGGAAAATTTTAAAGTGTTAACATGGAAATATTCATTTTGGTATAATAGCACTAAAATTTAACACCTTTGCATGTGCTTTGTTGCTTTGGGTGTAAAGGCAGTGAAAATCAACACTTGTACAAGTGTTTTTAACTTTTTGTGTTGTCGCGCTAAATTTTAGCACTCCTACATATTGGCAGGACAAATATATGCAAGGGAAAAGAAATTCACCGCCCTTACATAGAGTAAAATAATTTAAGTGCAAGGTTGCAAAATTTTGCTGACCCTATATGAGGTTAAAACTCACTAAGTGCATAAGCACAAAATTTCTTCACCTTTGCACTTTGCATTTAAGGTTTGATGTAAGGGCGGAAAATTTTTCCACCCCTACATGATGGTAAAAATGTAAAGCTTGTGTCAGTCGAGGTTTAAACCCCAACCTACACATGATGCTTATGTGTATACAACAAATTTTGTGGCGCTTGTATGTAAGGTTGGGTTTTTCTATATACTGGTGCTAAATTTCCACACTCATACATGCTTTTGATGGTAATGTATGTATCATCAAGAAAAACTCTCGCCTATGCACTTTAGCAACGAAAATTTGCATATATGAGTGGAAAATTTCACCAATTTGGCTTTTAAGAATTGGCATGATGGTTTTTAACAAGATGTAAATCCTACATGCCTAGTCGTGAAAATCTACCGACTTTAAATGTAATTCGCAATGACTTACATAGGTAGAAAATTCAACCGCTAGGGCATATTAAGGTATAAACATTAGTTTTTATGCAGGATTATACAATCGTGATGTTTGAAACCCATGGTACATAGTACTGGTAAAACTCGACTCAAACTTATGGTAATTCATAGGCAATTAAATTCATCACCACTAGGGTGTCACCAAAATTTAGTGGAAAAACTCATGATTCCTAGGGGAAAAAGTTTGACACAAAGGGTTTTAAGACTCGTGTCATAGGATGAATTGAAGGTTTTTAAACCAATGGAAAATCAAGCTAAAAACTTGAAAAACAATAATAAAATCAATGCAAAAAAATATAACACATACCAGTATAACCCTAAATGAGCCATACACAAAATGATCAACTAAAAATAGAAGATGGAAAAGAGAATGAACTTGAAAGAGATGACAAAAACCCCTAGCCAAACCATGCAATCTAAATGATAAATCCAAGGATTTTCAAAGGAACAAGCATGTAGGAGGTTTGGGATGTTGGGATGACAAGCTAAATGAAAATAAATAAAAAATAACACAAATAAAACTAATTAAAAACCCCAAAAATGCAATTAAACCCCACATTAGTTACATTCATGCAAACTAAAGATGCATTGGCGTGGAATTTTTTGATGACTTTACACAAGATCAATCACAATAAAATGACATTCAGGGGTGTTGAAATTCAATGCTCCTACATATTTTATATTTTTTGCATGAATTATACAAGGTCATTCAAATTCAATGCTCTTACATGTACGAAAAAATGACACTCCAAAAAATTGAACTTTGCAACTTCCCCTTTTTGCAAGTTTCGAAGGGTGAAAGGAAATGATCAATCGAAATGAATTTTTGAGGCTTGGGACCACGCATGAGGGCGGTGCAGGAGCACCATGACAACCTCATGATTCTATGATGAAATTTTTGAAAGGATTTTCCAAGGGTTATTTGATTCATTTTTCCATGTAATAGAGTCATTAGGAGGCCATTATTTCATAAAATGTTAAAAAAAGAAGTCAATGCATTCAAAGGTTTTCACAAATATGTAAAAATTGTAAAGTTGCAAAAATAAAGCAACATATGGAATATGAAAGGTCACATTGGTTTTTGGTGTTGGTGGGTAGTTAGAGAGTAGTTAGAAGTTCAAAATACATGTTGTATGCCTTTAAAAAGTTGGTACGTTTAGAAGTTTGAGGGTGATTGGAAAAAAGAATGAGTTTAATGAAATTCTCTATTTTTAACCATTTTTCTTCAGAAAAATCACTGATTCCAGCCCTTGTACGGATCTGTACGGGATCAAATGCATGGCTAATGGTGTGTAAATGGTAATAGGCTTAATAACCTTCCATTTTTCTTTTTTTTCATGTGAATTGGTGGATATTTGGAAAGGTTATTGTAATTTTTGTAAAAACAGTGAAACCCTGATTTTAGGGTAACCAAAGACTGAAGAATTTGTGTTTCTCTTAATTCAAATGTGGTAAAATCCTAGTTTTCAGTGGAAAGAATATTTATGGAATCTACTTTATTATTCCTTTTTTTTAGATCAAATTATTAAGATTGGTTGGTGGAAGAATTAAAGTTTCAAATTGTAAAATTGTGTTTTGACTGGTAGAACAGGGTAAGAGGAGGTTAGTACCTAGGGTTTGACTATATACACGTGGTATTGGAATTTTTGTGTTTTAATAAGCATGAGGGAATCTAATTGAACATGTTCAAGGAGTTGGTTAATGAGGATTGAATGTGGAGATGGTTTATTCAATAAGCCCTAGGTCAGAATTTGGGTTAATTCTGAAAATGATAGTATATAGTAAGTTTTAAAGAGTTTTTTTTGGGGATTTTGAGTGCTCCTTGAAGGATATTTCCTTTAAA
>VDFB02270651.1:55487289-55650054 GCA_007258455.2 Sequoia sempervirens | reverse complement strand
TATAAATGTATAATATTAGAAGAAGGATATTAATTGTAATATGATCATTAAGGTGGTGCAACATTAGGAGGGGAAAAGGAAGAAGGTAAAAAGGGCCCTTGTGGAGGAGTTGGTGTATGAGAAAAAGTAGACAAAGATAAATAAAAAGGAAAGGAACCCTAAAGTCACAATGAAGTGGATATGTGTCAAGAGGGAATGACTTAGATTTATTTAAAGGAGTGGGAAAAGAAGTACAAGGAGAAGCATAAATTTCAATATCATAATGTAATTCATCTAATGTAGTACCTAGCAATCATGCAACAAGATGATAATTGGCAATAGGGTCCTCAATATGAAGGTAATCCATAAAATGAAGGTAGGTATTAGAAACATAAGAAAAAGGCACATTGTGGTATTAAGTAGAAGAAAAAAAGGTAGAAAAATCATCATAGGGAGCATGAGGCACAACATCAACTAGGGTAGCCACATTAAAGGAATAAAATATATATCATCAAGAGAGAAGCTCATAAGTTATTAAGTGAGGGAGGGGTTATAATGATAGGAGTAATCGCAAGAGTGGAGAGAAGCTTTTCCCATGTCCTTACCATCCGTTCATGCATAGATATGATCAATAGAAAGAGGAAAAGACTCTAGTTATATGAAGGATCTAGGATATGTTAAAGAAAAAGAAGGTAGAGAAAAACCTATAGGTAAAATTAGAATCAAGAAAGCATGCATGAATGGATGGTAAGGACATGGGAAAAGCCATTATGATCGAACAAAGAAACCCATGAGTAAAGGAAATATAAAAGGGAAAAAATTCTACAATAAACATGGCATAGGTTTTGGGAAAGTTAGATAGTGTTAGGAAGACAAGATTATGCAAAACTATATATTTTTTTAATATCAATATTTAATATAGTGGCTTCACCACCTATATATATATCAAAACAACAATCTTAATAGTGATATTATATAAATAAAGTGAACCAAGATCCACTAAGTAAACCAAGGCAGTGTAATAAAAACTAAAAAAGAAGCAGTGAACCCTATACATACTCTCATTTGTAAATATAGACTTGGCAATTCACATTATATCAAACAAAATACTTATAATAACTAGAAATGTATGAGTAGTGCCACAAATACATTGGAATTACATGGATGTGAACTATAAATATATTACATATTTTATATTTTGAGATATGGTATGTTCATGCATATGGTAAATATTTTTAGTCTGAATATTAATAGTATTTGCATATGTTTTATTATGAAAAATGAAATTATTTAAATATATAAAGTAATATTTGAAAATTAAATATTTGTTATAATTTTATAAAGAAACTAATTTTTTAATGAAATTCTTTATTATATATATATTAATTTTTATTTTAAAAAAGGTGTGAGAGTTAAATCATTTATCTTGGGTTATGTATTTAAAGGCACTATCTTATATCATGTAGATATATTATAAGTTGATTCTTTGATTATTTTTTAAGAGCATATTGTAATCTTCTTTACTTTTGCAGGTACATTAGTTAAAACCTCTATCAAGCAATAACAAACACTCAAGATCATCCCACCTAGGTAGCGGAGTTGGCTTGGGCCGTGGGTTTTCTCCCCATAGGTCTTGAGTTCAGTCTCTCGCTCTCGTAGTTGACCGGTGGACTTGTATGCGGGCTATGACGTCCACCTGCAGGGGGCTAGTCTCACACCAGCTCGCCCTAGGTACCCAAGGTATGGGTTTCTGAGCAGATGGGCTAGGTCGCGGGGACACCCCTGTTGCATAAAAAAAAAAACACTCAATATCCATTATCAAGGAATGTCTTAATAACACTCTCCAATACAATCACATTATCTCACATTAATAATATACAAGAAATAATTCACATCCAAATTCATTACCATCCCATTATCTCTTTTATTTACTATTAATTTAGTTTTGGGGATTGATTAAGGTGGGAGAAGTTCCAAACATCAACTTTTGTATATACTACTATGAAGTTCCTTAGCACCACAAAAAAATTATTTATTTTAAATACCATCAAGTAAACAATCTTGTAGATTTCAAAGACTCAATTAGATTTAAATAGTGATGATATAAATTGATAGTAAATCACACCACTAGATACAATTGTAATTGTAATTCTATCCTACACTTTCACATTCTAAAAATTTAGTCATCTCAATTCCTTAATCAACAATCCAATCTTACATCTCATTTATTAATCTTCTATTATAAAATATAATCAAATAAAATTCAATGCAGACTCTAACTTCCTTATTTCAATTTAATATGTAAATCATTAGATCTGAATTAACTTGCATAACTCTTTTTATGATATCTAATTTTAAAATTTGATAAATTTAATTTAATCATCAATTTATTTCTAAAATACTATTAAAAATTAAAGAGAGGGGGCACCACCCTTTTATTCCATAACTATCATATTTTTGAGATTCAATTTATTTTTAAATAATAATATAATATAAAAAAGTTGATACGATTCTATTGTTTTCCTTTTAGTTAGGAGAGAATTTAATAAAGGTTTAATTTAAGATTGAAATCTAATGAGTATTATATATATATATATATATTAATTAATTAATTTAATATTATAGTAATAATAAGGATGATTTCAATATTTTTAAATTTCATGTTAATTTGTATTATGTAAATATTTAATTATATAATTAAAATATATATTTTCAATATTATTGTATAAATTCTAGTTGAAACTATTTTTGATGTTATTTTTATTTTTATTAATTTAGTAGTTATAGAAATATTTTATCAATTGTTATCAATAGTAAAATAGTGTCTTCTTTTGTCTCAATATGTCATCTCATACATTGATGATAAGAAGGATGATGGCAACCTTTTAATGTCTTTTAAATTATATTCTTTTGTAAGATCTTTGAAATAAAACATCTAATTATATAATTGATTATATCTTTGACTTTATTGTATAAAATATAGTTAAAAGTATTCCTGATGTTATTTTTGTTTCTCTATTTGTCCATGCTTAGGTCTTTTTTGTAGATATAAAAACCATTTAAGTAATTGTTATCAATAGTACAATCCTTATATGTCTCCTTATTCTAATGTACTGCCTCTATTGACAATGTGGAGGAGGATGTTGACTCTAATATATTTTATATCATATTAGTTCATAAGATCTTTGAAATACAACAATCAATTATATACTATAGTTATATATATTTGACTTTCTCGTATAAAATATAGTTAAGAGTATTCCTAATTTTATTTTATTTATGTATTCATCCATCCTTAAGAGCTTTTTGTAGATATAAAAATCATTTAATTAAATTATTATCAATAGTATAATCATTATATTTCTCTTTGTTCTAATGTACCGTCTCATAAATTTATAATGAGGAGGAGAGTGATGACTCTAATTTCTTTTACATCATATTAGTTCATAAGATCTTTGAAATGCAACATTCAATTATATAATGATAGTTGTTTGAATTTATTGTATAAAGTAAGTTGAAATTATTATTCATGTTATTTATATTTCTATATTCATGAATATTTAGAAACTCTTTATGTAGATATAAAAATTACTTTAATTATTATCAATAATGGCATATACCAAATTCATCGCCAACAATTCATCGATGGAAAATTCATTGTCAACAATTCACCACCATGGAAAATTCACCAACGAAAAATTCACCGCCAAGTAAAATTCACCGCTAGCAATTCACCGCGGCGGAAAATTAACCACATTAATATTTTTAATAAAATCAAAGTTTTTGAAATATATATTAAAAAAATTTAACTGCATTAATATTTTTAATAAAATCAAAGTTTTTGAAATTTATATTAAAAAATATTAATACAGTGAATTGTTGGCAATGAATTTTACTTTGCTTCCATCGGTGAATTTTTCATGGTGGTGAATTGCTGGCAGTGAATTTTCCATTGATGAATTGCTAGTGATGAATTTTCCTAGAGCCATCAATAATACAATCCATACATCTCTCCTTATTCAAATGCACTATCCCATACATCAAGAATATCTTATAAAATAAGAAAGAAATATAAAATAGTAGCCATTCATTTACATAGTAATAGAATTAAGATAATAAGAAAAATTCTTTATATTATCATTTATATACATTAATATAGCAAGTGTAGACATTTAAAACTGTCTTGACGATATGACATACTTGATTTTGCTTACTAACACCATTCCTAGTCTATTTTGCATAATTCATCGATTTAATTAAATAATGTCAATTATTTAGTTAAATTCACCTTTTTCTTATTAATTAAATAAATCAATTGTATTTAAGGGAAAGGGACCCATAGTGGGTAGGGGTCCAATGGTGAGTATAGAAGTAGGTTTGAGTGGGCGCCATAGTAGGTAGGCTTAATATCCAATAAACTTACACTTAATATCCAATTTCAAAA
This sequence comes from Sequoia sempervirens, assembly GCA_007258455.2. Classification (NCBI taxonomy): domain Eukaryota; kingdom Viridiplantae; phylum Streptophyta; class Pinopsida; order Cupressales; family Cupressaceae; genus Sequoia; species Sequoia sempervirens. The sequence continues at coordinate 55,645,631 of VDFB02270651.1, read as the reverse complement.
CACTTTTATCCATAAAGTACACAAATTGACAAATCATGTGATGTCACATCAGCGCACCGATAATACATGACTTAGTGACCCACTATTGGTCTCACCTTTTTTTTGGGCCTTTTTGGATACCTTGACAAAAAGCATGTTGATGTGGCATCATATTTGATAATGTGGCCTTGAAACCAATTTTTATAAGCAGGGGACTTGCCAAATAAGTTGTTGTACAAATTTGGGAGTGATTAGAAATTTTCACATAAGACTTTGATAAGCACAAAGTTAGGGTGGCCCACTATAGGCCCTTCTCCCTTAATTGATTCACTTTTTCATGCTAATTTCATTCTCATTTGATTAAATAATGCAAATTATTTAATTAAATGTCATAATCATATTACTTTGATTAAATAATTCATGATTATTTAATTAAAGTCTCTAATCTCATCCACTTGCACAATTAAATGATTTTAATCAATTGTTTAAGTAGCTAATTTCTTTCCAATCCTCCAATTTCCTCAACTTGCACAAAGAATATCCTCATGGAATATTCCATTTTTGAATTCAAATATTTCCCTCCAAATGGAAATATCTCCCAACATAATTCCTAAAATTTAGGCAATTGGTTGAGTCTCTCATGGATTTTGAACCATTGATTTGATCCTTGATCCATGTCTCATGGATTAGCAATTGTTTGATCCATCCTTGATCCATGTTCACTCCTCTCATTTGATTTCATCCACTGATTAGCATTTTTTATCCTCACAATTGATCATGATTTCCAAATTCTATAAATAGTAGGCCATTTCACATAATAAAGGATTCACAAGCATTGAGCAAACTTACTCTCTTGAATTGATTACCCAATTTGATCGATTTGAGAGAATTTTGTGTCATTTTACTTTTTTTTTTAATCAATTGCTTTGCAACATCATGGATTTTGTTTGAATTGAGCACTCCACATCCATTTTGAGCATAATCCCACAATGGGATTGAGGTTTGCATTGTTTAGTTAGATTCAATTTGGATTGCTTTTCTCTTTCGTGTTATTTGAATTCTAAATGATCTTTTATGAACAATTTCTTTGGAATTATGTAATTAGTTGATCATTTACATAGATTTTAAGTTCAATTTGATGTTGTTTGATCATTTGATTTTATACATTCACATAATAGTATTCCCGATGGGACCCCACGTCCCTAACTTGTAATGCCCCATCTCGTAACCTAAAGAATGTTGCAATGACTACGGTAGTGTAATAATTTTTTTTTAAAGTGTATACTTGAACTTCACTAATGCAAACATTCCCTAAGATACGTGACGACACATTGCATGTAAATCCCATAGATGACAAAAGTAACAAAACATGCATGTGTTTAATTCTCATAAACTTAAGAGCATACATTTAATAACAAATAAATTACATCATTGTAGGTATAATGTACAAATATGATTCTTTCTTACATTGCTTTTATAATAACATTTACAATACTCATTTCCAAATGAGGTAGGTCATACAAAAGTGTACAATTATATGTTACAAAATTTCTCCCCGATAACAATTGAGGAGTGATACATAAATAAGGTATCCACTGATACAAATGAGAAAGTACAAATCACACACGAGCTCTCCAATCAAAATTACTCACCACCACGAACAAGAATTGGGGACCCAACGGTGCAAGGTGCACATTCCACCCAACCAAGTGGTACCCGTAGGCCCACCCCCCGTGCTAGGAGATAGTAAAAAGGTTCCCTAGACACAGGTGAAACCAAAGACAAAACTATACAAGTACCTCTTAACTTAATGGTTACATTGCTTCCAGAATTGAAGGATCAAATACACTAAGTTCACAAGGATATTGTTATTATAGATGGAGTGTCATCACAATGTTGCATAGGTTACCCAGGTGAATCTTTCTAGGTTTTGGCCCCCATCTTGGGTTACCCTGATAACCTCTTACGAAACTCGGCCCCACATGCAATCTATTACAGAATCGATTATCTTTCATAATGACAAGATATCGATCTTTCCATTCTAGGCCTTCTCGACTCATCCCCAAGTCTGAACTAGCCCTTGAGTCCATGAGTGAGGTTTAATTAATCCAGTTAAATATTTTAGACTACCTAATGTGTTGATTTAGTTTTCATTGATTAACTAATTCTACATGAGTTACCCAGGCACCACTTTATGTGCCGACCCTCATAAAGAGCCACTCCCCTAATAAAAACATAAGGAAACTAATTTCACTAACTATGGGTAGATGAGGTGCACATAAGCCAACATCAAATACCAACCATATAGCAATAGACATCACAACCCGTTCATAGAACCAGGTGTCTAAACTGAATAAAACTATGTGCACTACCCTAGTTTGTTCAAAATATGAAACCATCATAAAAACAACTCCCTCACGAAGAAACTATATCTAGAAGACTTATTAATCCGTATAATCCCCAATATGCCCAAAAAGAGTAAAAACAACTTAAAACAATTCAAGCATAATAAGAATCTACTATTAGGATTTACTAAATCCAATCAAATCAATAACATGTAGTATGAAATTAATCAACTAAAATATAATTCATTTTTCATTCAATATGAAAATTAAAACTAACAATTAACTTCAATTCCGTATTCATGCATTATAATGAAAATTTCAATTTCTTTACTTAATACATTTCATTATAAAAATATCTATTCATAGTTTTCTTACACTAAACAACAATATTTTATACATTTAAATAAATACACATTCAAATTATTATATTTGATTAATTATTTAAATATATATAAATATATATTTTTTTTTGACTGAAATAAATTTATCAACATTAATATTTTAAACAAATTATAAATTTTATGAATATATATATATATAATATATTAAAAATAATATATATTATATATATAAAATATACATATTATAAATATTATATATAACAAAAATAAAATACAAATTAAAGAAATGTAAATAAAATATATACAAAGGCAGGGGGCCGACTGCCATACACAACCAAACCCACTTAGTGGGGCGCGGTTGTGCAGGCAGCGTTGGGTGCTACCCTCACAGCCGGCTCCCTATGGGGTCGTCCGTGGGGGTAGCCCCCCCTGCGCCTCCCATAATTTTTAATTTTTTTTTAGAAACCAAAAACCTGCGATTATGAATCGCGTACAGAAATTTAAGAAAATTCTACACATCGATTTTATCATAATAAAATATTATATGTATATTTGTATATGTATATGTATATATATCATTTGTATACATATATATATATATAATTTAATCAATAAAATAAAATACTATAATCGGGCAATTATTTTCAAGAGGGTTTTTCTACAGAAAATTGAGAGATCTAGCAATTAACAATTTTGTCATAAATTAACAATTTCCATAACAGAGAGTTTCATTTTCAATCCAGATTCTCAAAATATTTTCTATAGGAAATATTTAGAAAAGTTTATCACAAAAGTTTATATTTCCTCGAACTAATCAGTGAGTTTCATTTACAAATCTACAGAGATTTTCTTCTGTTTCCTTTGAGAATTTTCTATTGTTTAACAAAAACCTTCTGTGATGCTCTCTGATTTTACTATAAATTTTTTTCTTCGTAATTTACACAGAGAGGTAACAAATTTTCTACAGAAATATTTTCAACAAAATTTTACCGAGAAGTACAGAAGCTTCAATCAAATTTTCTTCTCCAAGCAATCTTTCTATTTTACAAATTTAACAAAACTTCTACTAAATTAAATCTTTAAACAAACAATCTTTTCAAATCACAATACAACTAACTAAATAGCAAAGAACCTGTTTTCCTGTAGCTTGAAGAATTGAAAGTTGAAGAAAAGCTTTGCCTGCTGAGTGCAACTTCCAAAACCCTTTCCAAATCTCCACTTCCAGAAAGATGCAAATTACTGAACCAAAAAATAATCCCAAGATCTTCTTCCAAAATTTTAAAATCAAAACCCCAAAAATAAACTAACAATTTTTCCAGCAATACTCTATTTCTTTTCTTTCCCGTGAAGTGCCTTCTTACCTTTCCCAGTTCTGACAATATTCTCTCCGAGAAAATCCTCAACAACAATTTGCATTTAATTTTACTAACACACATGGCAAATCAAAAATATCTTCTAACAAACTCAAGATATTTTCTTTTATCAATTATAAAGAATTATTCTATTTTATAGAATTTAAAAATTCAAAATCAATTTCATTTTCTTTAACAAATTTAAAATTCCCTTTTACACAAAAGCATTTAAACTATATTTAATCTATTCACTCAATAAAGGAAATTTAATCAACTAATTTATTTATTTAATAAAATAACTTTAATCACAATGATTAAATTATCTTACCAAATAAACTAATTTAATTAATTAAATAAAATATGAAGCTTTATAACTACAATATTTAAAATTAATTAAATAAGCACTAAATTATAAAGAACACTAATCTAACATTAAATTCACAAAATAAACCTTGCATAACAAATAACAAGACAAACATAGACGTGACAACCAAACATACCAGACCTAAACTGACGACATACTATGACTAGGTTTGAGGCTAGACTAGGAAAAACCTCATTACTATCTCCCAATCAACATTACTATTGAGCTTGGACACGCTCAGACCTGTGAAACCAGGTGGAGTCGGTGTCATGTACCTGCAATCCTGTAATCATACATATAACATACATGTATATAATTCATATTGATTCAAACACACCGTGAAGAGAAAATCGTGGACATCACAGGGCACTCGCAAGCAAGTGATGCAACTTCGTTCTCCTCACCAATACAATATCACATCGAACTGACAAAATAAATATCAATGAATCTACCATAAGCATATATAGCAATATCATCTCAGGTAAACATCTATGCTAACATAAAGCATGTCAGAAATAATCACCACCAAATAGTGTATCATCACATCATAAAATAAATCCACCATCACTCTACTGTCAGCGATCAAATACATCAAAACAAAGTATCAGGGTCTATCAAAGTAAAAACATACTGTCGTAAAACATAAGCAAAATGGAGGGGTACTACATAACTAATCATTTTTCTTCAAGCTTTATCAGATTTTGTAGGATCGGGGAAAAATTGCACTTTTGTTATTTACATAAGCACATCTTTGTTAAAGGTTTGTACCTTTGTTTAAAGGTCAATGCCTTTGTCTCTAATAGTCATACGCCTCTGTACCTAAAGCTACGCTTTTGTTCTATAGTTTTTTGCTTCTGTTTGAGGAATAGTTCATGCCTTTGTTAAAGGGTCACATCTTGGTTAAAGATCTATGCCTTTGTCATTTAACAGTGTTGCGCCTTTGTCCAAAAAATTGTACCTCTATTGGATGCAGTCTCACGCCTTTGTCTGCTTTAGTTCTTTGATCTAATTGCATATTTTGCTAAGGACTGACCATAACTACTATCTATTTTCTAGTTCTATGTAATGGAAATGGACCTTTATAGCATGCTTGATGCAGAGCAGGGGTTCCAAATCCTTCAAACAATCAAAATTTTACCAACTCAAACAATTTTTGCTTATTAATCCATCTTTGATTCACCAGTCCCTTCACAAAAGCACTTGGCTCTACAAAACTATAAATAATCAAAATTGCAATCAGGGTCCCAAACTCTTACTGAATCCTCAAAACACTTTGAATATCATAAAAATGACTAGTTCAATCCACAGAAAGTTTCCTCAAACACTGAACTCACACTCCACACGCCAACACACAAGAGGCCTATTCACTTGTAGCATTCCACAATGACAAAAACGGTTATAACTTTCCAAATGTAATGAATCTCCCAAACTAGAACATAGATTCAAGGACCCATTTGGGCCTCCTCAAACATATCAAAAAACCAAATATACTTGTTTTGTAAAGTACCCTTCTAAAATTGACTGTCCTACAACAACAAGGCTCAATTAAGCCTACTTTCCAAAGTGACTCCAACCCAATCACTCTCATCTCCAAATTCCTATTCCAACCTTTTCAACAAGTTTCAAAACTATAGAAACAACAACTTTCATTAGGGAAACAAACAAAAATTCACCTAAACAACAAAACCCTTGGTTATGCCCTTTTCTAGCTTGGAACAAGGAAGGTTTAATGGATTTCACTATTCGAGGCCTCCAAATAATTTTCCAACACTTCAAACATATCATTTAAGGTATTCCTATGCTATTCTAATCATCTCCCAAACTTTAACACTTCAATTTCATCAAACTCCTACTTGTAGCCATCAACTTTAAGCCATAATTCATGCATTTCCAACTAGGGCAACAAACAAACCCTATCAAATTCTGCTCACTGCTCTTAAATATTACTTTAACATTGAAACCTACCTAAGAGCCCCCATTTCACCAAGTTTTAGATAGATCCACCAGAGGAAATGGTATTAAGTGCAATTTTTGTGCCTCAAAACTCCAAAACAAGTTTATAGACCTGTTAACAGTAAAATTACAATAAAAGTCTTTAAACTCAACAAAATTCAATCAAACAAAACCAAAAAATGGTGTTACTTCATGCCTTCATTGATTCCCATATCTTTTAGTTCATAAAAAACTTGTACGGGACTGTACATTAGCCTATAGCACTGAGTTACCAGTAAAAACATAGAATTTCCAATGTAAACATGGGTTTCTTATTGTTTTATCTTCATATACAATCCTCCAACCTATCCCTCGAGGTTCTATAAGAATATTTAAACTTTTTACACCAAAAAAAATGGCTGCAACTGACTCCCTAACTACTTGACTCTTCATATCCCTAACTCTTGCAATTTTTCATTTTCTTGTAACTTTTCATGGCAACATTTCGACAATATTGTAAACTATGACAAAAATGAACTCAAATGACTCCAAATACATTTAAAGATGGTCTATTATGACCTTATTTGATTCCCAATGACTCAAAACACCTAAAATCAACCTAAGACCAAAATTAAGACCTTGTTTACAAAGTGAACCACTATGGTGCCCTTGCACCATACTCCCCATGAAAATAGAACTCAAGTCCTCTTGAGTGAGGATCTGCAACAAGAGTTTTTTTATCCCATCCTTCTCTGGTCTCCAAATGCTGCCATCATCTGGTGTACCCATCCAATGAACTAGGTACTAAAAATTTGCACTATCTCTTTCCCTTTTGAATGGTTTGGCATCCAAATGTTGCTCTAACTGCAAAGATTTGTCTGATAGATGATCCTTGGATCCTTCCTCATTTGAAAACATCATGGAACCTACATCAACATTCTGCTTCATCTTGAATCTAGGTTTACCCTTTCTTAAAGCTGCAATCACAACAAGAAAACAGTGTATTCCATCCTCCTCCTTCCCATCAAATGCATGCTTAAACTCATCCACCTTCCTTAGCAAATCATCCTTAAGAATTTCACCTTTTTTTTCCATCTTTTGTATCTGATATTATGCCCCTATGACTGCTACTTTAACAGGTTCACTAATCTTTGATGTGACAAAAACTGAAAGACCTTTATCCTCTTTGGAAAATAATAAAGAAAACACCATTTATGTTGGATGTTGTGGTTGTGTTGCTGATATGTGGTTGTCATTGATGTCAACACTATTAGCATTGTTGCATTAGAAGTTGTATATGTCAAGGATATTGAGAAATTTGTAATAAGAAGTGCTATAGGTTGTCAGTGGTGAAGTGAAGTTCTTTCTATCAATGTGTTCAATACATTGTTGTTCTGAGATTATGGACTAAACGATTTCTTGTGGAGTATGTCTATCTTATCCATGTCGAGTTTTAGAGATCCACATGAAGAGTTGATCGAGTTATGGTGATTTTCATTCTAACAGTTTTTCCGTCGCTTCAGTTAGTGTTCCTAATTGAAGATTATGTGATTTCAGTAAGTCCAATTGTTGTGGATGCTTCTCTGGTGTTTCATGATGCTTTTGGATGTTTCTAGTTCATTCTATATCTTTGTGGCATGTCTGCATTGATCGTTGTTCTTGTGATCTGATATTTTCTCTTGTGTGTTCATGTTTTTCATGTTCTTGGCCGACAAGGTGTTGAAGCGTGTTGTGGATCTTTGAGGAGAAATTAATTGAAGTGTTTTTGTGTTGGAGAAGTCGTTTTCGGTCTTCACTATGTTATGGCCGACCTTGGTTGATTCGCATGAATAATATTTATTTGTTTTGGGCTGACTAGTTGTAATTATTTTATTATCTTTTTGTGGCCGACTTATAGCAATGTAATTTCTTGTTGTGAATATATAAGAGAGATTGTTTGAAGTGTGGAAGAGGTGTGAATGCGAAGTGTATGAGTCCTGTGTGCAAATAAAGTTTAGATCATTCGAAGGAAATGCAGAGAGTGAAGAAGAGTGAAGAAGTGTTCATGTGATTAACTAGAACTGTAACCAGGCATTAGCAGATGTTATTTTCTTAGTTCAAATCCGAATGGTTTTAATCCAATTTTTTTTGTAAGATAGTGTCTCTTCCTTGGGCAGTAAGCCTTGTTGTATTTGAATAGTGATATGTAGGCAGTGTGTTTGAATGCATGTGCATTCCCCATTCATATTTCGTTATACTTTTAATAGGGTATATTCTTGTGGATTGACCTCCACCGTGGTTTTTCCCCTAACAGGGTTTCCACATAAAAATCTTGGTGTTATGTGTGCTTATGATGTGTTTCTCATTTATGCTTTCATGATTAATGATCAGATCTGAAATTAAGGTTAATAAGTTGAATAATTTTATGATTCAGTGACAACTAATTCACCCCCCCTCTCAGTTGTCTACCCTTGAGTTTCCAACAATTGGTATCAAAGCTTGTGGTTCCTTGGAAGAAGTTTAACAACTTGAGGTGATCCGGGATGGCAACTTATAAGAAGGATAGTCCTAGATTTGATGGAACAAATTATTCTTTGTGGAAAGCTCGAATGGAGTGCCATTTGAGATGCATTGGTGAACCCTATTGGAGCATTACAAAAAATATATATGTTATTCCACAGAATGGTCCTACTACTTCTGCTAAGATCAGGGATGTTGAATATAATATCAAGGCTAAGGAGGAATTGTTGAGTGCTTTGGCTAATACTGAGATGACAAATGTGATAGATCTAAAGACTGCTTATGAGATCTGGAAGAAATTGGAGACCTTGTATGAAGGTGATGAAAATGTGAAGATTGCTAAGCTACAAAGTCTGAAAGGAAAATATGTAAAGTTGAAAATGGGCAATGATGAAAATGTTACTACTTTCATGCAAAGAGTAAATGAACTTGTGTGTGGTATCAGATGTGTTGGTGGATAGATAGACGAATCAGATATTGTTGCTAAAGTGCTTAGATCTTTGCCTAACTCTTACAAATTCAAGGCTATCGTTATTGAAGAACTCCAAACTGTGACAAATGTTACCAGAGATATGTTGATTGGTAAGCTTACTGCTTTTGAGTTGAGTGAATTTGGTGATGCCCTTCCTAAGGTTGAATCTACATTTAAGGCTACTACTTTTGGAAGAGATAGATAGAGATATGATCTGGGTGAAAGTTCATCAAGAAAGACATTCAAGTATGAGGATGAAATGAAACAGTTGGATGAAGAAGAAAGAGAGCTTGAAGAACTTGAAGCATTGATTGTGAAAAGAGAAGCCAAAGGACAAGGTAAGTATAAGGGAAAGTTGCCCATTAAATGTTTCTCTTGCAATAAGATAGGTCATTTTGCATCAAGATGTCCTGAGAGAGTTTCCAAGCCAAGATTTAACAAGCCTAAATTCCAAAAGAAGTGTTACTATGCTATTGATGAAGGTGTAACAAATGATGAATTTGACAGAGGAAATGCAAGTGAAGATGAATTTGTGTTTATTGCTATCAAGGAAAATAATCCTGTGTCTACTGAATTTGCTAGTTGTACAAATGTGGAGAAAGCCCTAGCTGCTTGAGTTGAAGAGAAAGATGAATGGGTAATTGGCAGTGGTTGTTCTCATCATATGTCAAGAGATAAAAGTAAGTTTGTGAATATGGAGAAGTATGATGGTGGTGTTGTGATAATTGGTGATAACACAACTGGTGTGATCCATGGAAGAGGATGTATTTCTCTTGATAGTAAGCATAACAATAATGATGTCTTGTATGTTGAAGGTTTGAAGCATAATATTTTAAGTGTTGGTCAAATGGTTGATAAGGGATGCAATCTTCAGTTCATGGATGGTAAGTGCAAAATATTGGGAAATTTTGGAAATGTGATTGCATCAGGTACACAAACAAAAGGTAATATCTTTCATCTAAATGTTGCTATTAAAAGTTGTTTGATTGCTCAAGTTGATGAGAGTTGGTTATGGCATAGGAGAATGTGTCATGTTAACTTTGATAACATTGTCAAGATAAGTTCCACTAAAGCTATGAGAGATCTTCCTAAGCTGATGAAACCTACTAATGCCATATGCAAAGAATGTCAGTTAGGAAAGCAAACAAGAATTTAATTTCGAAGTAAACAACAAAACTCAAATGGATAGTTGGAACTTGTGCATACTGATTTATGTGGTCTTGCTAGAACTAGAAGTTTACAAGGTTACAAATACTTCATGTTGCTTATTGATGATTATTCAAGGATGATGTGGGCTACTTTCTTAAGGGAGAAATCTGAAGCTCTAGAAAATTTCAAGATCTTTAAAGCTATGGTTGAGACAAAGATTCGTTTGAAGATTAAATGTCTGAGATCATATAGAGGTGGTCAATTCACTTATGGTGAGTTTAATTCTTTTTGTGAAGAGCATGGAATAAAGAGACAGTTATCTGCACCGCATACCCCTCTAAAGAATGGAGTTGTGGAAAGGAAGAACAAAATAGTTCTAGATGTGGCTAGAACCATTATGTTGGAAGGAAATGTGCCTCATATCTACTAGAGAGAAGTTGTGAGTATTGTTGTGTACACACTTAACCGGGTACAAATCAAAGGCGATACTAGTAAGACTCCTTTTGAACTATGGACTGGTCAAAATCCTACTGTTAGATACTTGAAAATCTTTGGAAGCAAGTGTTATATCAAAAGAGATGAAGATATAGGAAAGTTTGATGCTAGGAGTGATGAAGGAATCTTTCTGGGTTACGCTACTAAAAGTAAGGCCTACCGGTGTTACAACAAAAGATTGAAGAAAATGGTTGAAAGTGAAAATGTTAAGGTTGATGAAGACATAGCTGCACTATCCAGAACCTGTGGATATGATTTTGATGATCAGAATGACAGTACAAGCAAAGGAAAGCAAGGTCAGATTACAAGTCAAGTTCAAATCATTCTGGTGAATCAAGAAAATCAAGAAGGAGAAACTGATGGAAGAATAGAAGAGAGATTAGAAGAGCCTGAAGTTGAAGAAAATTCTAAGAAGACTCTGAGGTATGTGAGATTGAATCATTCAAAGAATTAGATCATAGGCGATAAGAACAAAGGTGTCTAGACTCGGAGAAAAATTGTAGAAGAGTATTGTTTGATTTAAAAAACTGAGCCTAACAATGTAAATGAAGCATGCAAAGATGAGCATTGGGTTGAAGAAATGAAAGAGGAACTACATCAAATTGAGAAGAATGATACATGGATTCTTGTTCCTAGACCTAAGGATAAGAATATAATTGAAACTAAATGGGTATTTAGAAACAAACTGAATGAAGAAGGTGAAGTGGTTAGAAACAAAGCAAGACTAGTTTGTAAGGGATATTCTCAAATGGAAGGTATTGATTTTGAAGAAATTTTTTCCCCTGTTGCTAGAATTGAAGCTATGAGATTTTTTCTTGCGTATGCTTCTTATAAAGACTACAAGGTTCATCAAATGGATGTCAAGTCTATTTTTCTAAATGGAAAATTGGAAGAAGAGGTATATGTTGAGCAACTTGATGGATTCCAGTTGACTGATCAGGAAGATATGGTGTGTCGACTGAAGAAAGCATTGTATTGTCTTAAGCATGCCCCTAGAGCATGATATGCCAGATTGGATAAGTACTTGGTGAAACTTGGATTTAACAAAGGTACTGTTGATAGTAATCTGTATTTCAAGAATGATGATAAAGATTTGATTATGGAAGCTTTTGTTGATGATATCATATTTGGAGGAGATGATAGCTTGTGCATGAAGTTTGCTAATGAGATGCGGAATGAATTTGAAATTTCAATGATTGGAGAGATGAAATTATTCTTGGGATTGCAAATTACTTAGTTAGATAAAGGGATTTTTATATCTCAATCCAAGTATGTGAAGGAATTGTTGAAGAAATTCAGTATGGAAGACTCAAAGCCTATTGGTACACCCATGCTGACTAGATGTAAGATGACAACTGATGATGATTCTTTGAAGGAAAATCAGACAAGATATAAATCAATGATTGGTGGATTGCTTTATTTGACTCAAACTAGGCCTGATATCATGAATGTTGTATGTATTGTTGCTAGATTTCAAGCTGATCCTAAAGAATCTCATGTGGCTGATGTGAAGATAATTTTTTAGATACTTGAAAGGGACAATTGATTTTGGTCTATGGTATCCTAAAGATGATGATCTTAGTTTGAGTGCCTTTACTGATGTTGATTGGGTAGGAGATGTGAATGAAAGGAAAAGTACTAGTGGTGGAGCATTTTTCTTGGGAAAGAAGCTGATTTCATGGTTGAGTAAGAAGTAGAATGCTATTTCTTTATCTACTGTAGAGGAAAAATACATTGTTTCTGCTAATAATTGCACTCAAGTATTGTGGATGAAACAAATGTTGAAGGATATCAGAGTTGTGTATGATGAGCCTATTGTTATATTCTGTGATAACTCAAGTGCTATTAACATTTCTAAGAATCTGGTGCTACATTCAAAGACCAAGCATATAGCTATCAAATTTCACTTTTTGAGAGAGAAGGTAAGTGAAAAGGAAGTCAGATTGGAGTATGTGCCTACTAAGGAGAAGATTGCAAATATCTTTGCAAAGTCGTTGCCTAAGTATACTTTTGAGTATCTCAAAGGTAAGTTGGGGGTGATTACCCCTCCTAATAAGAACTAAGGATGCATTGATTTGCATCAATCCGCACATTTCATGATCATATTTTGATACGGATTGATGTTGTAGTGGCTACTACTCAGGGGAAGTAGTCAGATGTTCAAATGTTTAGAAGCTCGTATATGTGGTTCAGAGCTTGTATTGAAGAGATCTTTGTCATTGATGTCAAAGGGGGAGAAGAGTAATGTGAAAAACAAACTGTTGATTATCTGGGGAGAAGATCCTTGTGGGGAGAAGATCATGTGAGGAAAGAAACGTCAGAACTTAAAGGAAGAGTAAGTGTAGTTGTGTTGATGGTATTTTTTACATCATGTGTTGCCATCAATGCCAAAGGGGGAGATTGTTGGATGTTTTTTTTGTGTTTTTGATATGTGGTTGTCATTGATGTTAACACTATTAGCATTGTTGCATTAGAAGTTGTATATGTCGAGGATATTGAGAAAATTGTAATAAGAAGTGCTATAGGTTGTCAGTGGTGAAGTGAAGTTCTTTCTATCGGTGTGTTCAGTACGTTGTTGTTCTGAGGTTGTGGACTAAAGGGTTTCTTGTGGAGTATGTCTAGTTTATCCATGTCGAGTTTTAGAGATCTGCATGAAGAGTTGATTGAGCTATGGTGATTTTCATTCTAACAGTTTTCTGTCACTTCAGTTAGTGTTCCTGATTGAAGATTTTGTGATTTCAGTAAGTTTAGTTGTTGTGGATGCTTCTCTAGTGTTTCATGATGCTTTTGGATGTTTTTAGTTCATTCTCTATCTTTGTGGCATGTTTGCATTGATCGTTGTGCTTGTGATCTAAGATTTTCTCGTGTGTTCATGTTTTTCATGTTCTTGGCCAACAAGGTGTTGAAGCGTGTTGTGGATCTTTGAGGAGAAATTAATTGAAGTGTTTTCATGTTGGAGATGTTGTTTTTGGTCTTCACCATGTTATGGTCGACCTTGGTTGATTCACATGAATAATCTTTATTTGTAATTATTTTATTATCTTTTTGTGGTCGACTTATAGTGATGTAATTTCTTGTTACAAATATATAAGAGCGATTGTTTGAAGTGTGGAAGACGTGTGAATGCAAAGTGTATGAGTCCTATGTGCAAATAAATTTCAGATCATTCGAAGGTAGAGCAAAGAGTGAAGAAGAGTGAAGAAGTGTTCATGTGCTTAACCAGAACTGTAACTAGGCATTAGCAGATGCTATTTTATCAGTTCAAATCTGGATGGTTTTAATCTGAATCTTTATGTAAGGCAATGTGTCTTCCTTGGGTAGTAAACCATGTTGTATTGGAGCAATGATCTCTAGGCAGTGTTCCTGAATGCATGTGCATTCCCCATTCATATTTCCTTATACTTTTAACAGGGTATAATCTTGTGGATTAACCTCCACCATGGTTTTTCCCCTAACAAGGTTTCCACGTAAAAATCTTGGTGTTATGTGTGTTTCTGATGTGTTTCTCATTTATTCTTTCATGATTAATGATCATATTTGAAATTAAGGTTAATAATTTGAATAAGTTTATGATTCGGTGACAATTGATTCACCCCCCCTCTTAGTTGTCTGCCCTTGAGTTGCCAACAATTTCAACATACCTTTGAAGCCAACCTTGATCCTCCAAGTTCAATTCATCCTTGACCTTCAACAAATCAACTCTTGACACCAACTCAATATCATTTCCCTCCAATAGGGAATCACTCTTCAAAATTACTATCTTCACATCTTTCTTTTTAAGGGTGGCTGTAAACTCCATGCATTCTTCTTCTACTACCATCATCACCTTAGCTTTCTTGGTTTGTTCATCATCTTCCTTTATCAACAAAGGTTCCTGCACATCTGGTTTTACTATCTCCTTTTTTCTTCTTCGTTGAATAATCTTTCTAATAGGCCATGTAACCTTCCTCTTAACTAATACGTGCCAACTTGACACTTGGCTTACTAATTGATCCAACTCAACCTTCCAACCCTTTATCATCCTTTCTCTCATCTCTTTTAGTTGTTCCATAGCCTACCTCAGCTCTTTTATCTCTTTGGCAAACTCCATTTGTTTTGCCTTTTCTTTTTCCTTCTTCATCTCTTTTTTTCCTCTTTTCTACAACACACACAAACACACAACCTTCCTTTTCCAGAGTATTCTAGCTCTGATACCAATTCATGTAGAGAAGGGGTTCCAAATCCTTCAAACAATCACAATTTTATCAACTCAAACAATTTTTTCTTATTCATCCATCTTTGATTCACTAGTCCCTTCACAAAAGCACTTGGCTCTACAAAACTACAAACACCCAAAATTGCAATCAGGGTCCCAAAATATTACTAAACCCTCAAACCACTTTGAATATCATAAAAATGAATGATTCAATCCAAAGAAAGTTTCCTCAAACATTGAACTCACACTCCTCCACATGCCCACACATAAGAGGCCTATTTTCTTATAACATTCCACAATGAAAAAAATAGTTATAACTTTCCAAATGTAATGAATCTCCCAAACTAAAAAAAAATATTCAAGGACCCATTTGGGCCTCCTCAAACATGTCAGAAAACTAAATATACTTGTTTTGTAAAGTACCCTTCTAAAACTGACTGTCCTGCAGCAACAAGGCTCAATTAGGCCTATTTTCCAAAGTGACTCCAACCCAATCACTCTCTCATCTCCAAATTCCTATTCCAACCTTTTCAACAGGTTTCAAAACTATAGAAACAACAACTTTCATCAGGGAAACAAACAAAAATTCACCTAAACAACAAAACCCTTAGTTATGCCCTTTTCTAGCTTGGAGCAAGGGGAGTTTAATGGATTTCACTATTCTAGGCCTCCAAATAATTTTCCAAAAAAAATATCATTTAAGGTCTTCCTATGCTTCCAATTATCTCCCAACCTTTAACACTTCAATTTCATCAAACTCCTACTTGTAGCCATCAACTTTAAGCCATAATTCATGCATTTCCAACTAGGGCAGCAAACAAAGCCCTATCAAACTCTACTCCCTTCTCTTAAAACTTACTTTAACATTGAAACCTACCTAAGAGCCCCCATTTAACCAAGTTTTAGACAGATCCACCAAAGGAAATGGTATTAAGTGCATTTTTTGTGCCTCAAAACCCCAAAACAAGGTTATAGAACCGTTAACAACAAAATTACAATAAAAGTATTTAAACACCACAAAATTCAATCAAACAAAACCCAAACTGATGTTACTTCATGCCTTCATTTATTCCCGTAGCTTTTAGTTCATAAAAAACTTGGACAAGGTTGTACAGTGGCCTGAAGCAATGAATTACCAATTAAAACATAGAATTTTCAATGTAAACAGGGGTTTCTTATTTTATCTTCATATACAATCCTCCAACCTCTTCCTTGAGGTTCTACAAGCATATTTAAAACTTTTACACTAGAAAACAAATGGATACAACTGACTTCCTAACTACTTGACTCTTCATATCCCTAACTCTTGCAATTTTGCATTTTCTTGTAACTTTTCATGGAAACATTTTGACAATATTGCAAACTATGACAAAAATGAACTCAAATGACTCCAAATACATTTAAAGATGGTCTATTATGACCTTATTTGATTCCCAATGACTCAAAACACCTAAAATTAACCTAAGACCAAACTCAAGACCTTGTTTACAAAGTGAACCAACATGGTGCCCTTGCACCAATGATGAATCTGGAAAATGTTTATTAAAAATTATTTCGAAATAAATTTAGTACTAGTTTCATTTTATGCATCTCACATTTACTTTGGTGTTTAAAATTGGACAACAAAAAAAAATGCTTTTTGATTTGGTACATAAAATTGAGCAATCAAATTTCATCTGCGTTTGGGCTTAAAAAGAACATACAAATTACACACTTCAATTTGGCGCTTTAATAATTTAGCACATTTATCTTTGGTGCAGGTTTAAAAAGAACAAGAGTGTCTGCTTTGTCTTATGTGTGTGATAGATTTTTGATGTGTATCCTCTCCCCTTGCACCTAGTGCAATCTTGGGTGAAGAGAAACATCTTCAATTTGCAATCTATTTGTAACCATATAAGGTTGTTGTTATGTATCCTCTCCCCTCGTGCCTAGTGCGACCTTGGGTGAAGAGAAATAGAAACACCTTTTTTTTCTTTTAAGTAGGAGGCCTTCCTTGAGAATCATCCACACAATGAAGAACTCAAGGGTTTGACCTCAAGGAAAATTTTTGGGAACACTATATAAATTGGTTGAGAATGAAAGTTATATGTCAATTCATGCATGTAGCACTTTGTACTTGTGTGGGTTTCTTGAAGTGATTTCTAAGAGGTCGACAGTGTTCACCAAGCTTTTATCCACTAAAAACCTATTTGTTTTAGAGGCCTAAGACCATCAAACATCTTCTTAAGGAGATGCAATGGAATAGCATCATTCCATGAAGTTACTTGCCATGTACTAAGCATAGTTGAGGTGACAAACACCTTGCAAGGAAATTTTCCTTCCAAGGTAAGAGGTGAATCATATACGTGTGCATACTCTAGTTACTCATTCTATGGGTACTATTTTATCGTGTGATCCTAAATTAAGAATATAAACCTACTTGACTAAATAGGATTGTGCTTGTCTTGTTCTATCGATTTATTGGTAGTGAGCTTTGTGGAAGAAAGCTCATGAAATAGCTCTCATTTCCAATTAGTTGAACACATTTCTTGAAAAATCATCTAAAAATTTAAACAAACATTAAGCATGGTTATGAAAAGTTTTTAAACCCTTTGAACACATTGTTATGCACTTGAAAGACATTGTACCTTTATATACATCTAAGTATATCTATTTTTATCAAAACATTATCTTTGTGTGCATCGTAGTATCATTGTCCACATCTTTGTGCATTGTGTCAAAGTAAACCTAGGTAACTATAATTTAACATTTTTTTCTTTTCACAATAGTGATCTTTTGTGGAAAACAATATTCTTTTGTAGAAATATTAGTGCTATACAACTCATAATCAAGATCTTTATGTGGTAAAAATAAAAAAAGATTAAATCATATTTCAAAAATTGAACCCTAAAGAAACATTCAAAACTACTTGTGTTACTTTCTCGAAAAAAAAAACAAGGAAATTTGAATGCTCAATATTGTTTTTATCAAAATAATTTTTGGGTTATCATTGGACCAAATCATTATTATCCATCAAACATTCAAACATCAAACAAGGTTCTTTATAAAAGTCACTTGGAAATTATTAGAAACAATATTAGGTTGTAATTTGGAACAAATATCATATTCATTCAAAATAAAAAATCAAACATCAAAACATCTCATATCAAAAGAAACAACTTAACATTTGGACATAAATCACTTAGGTTTGAATCCTTTATCATATCAACTAATATAGCCTTATACTTGGAAATGATCTTTTTTCAAAGTATTTAGGTTGAGTTAGCAAAATTATTTTGGACAAACTCACTTTTCATTCATGAGTCTCCTCCCAAAGTAGTAAGTTCATAATCATTAAAATATCAAAATCAGAATCCAATAAAACAATCAAAATCCCAAGTGTGGTCTAAATCAAGAGTTTCATATCCTCCACTCATTCACATCAATTATTTCATCATTGATCCGAATCCAATAAAATCATCATTATTGATAATAAATTTGATCATTTGTCTCAAATATCTCCTAGGATTGATAAACCTTGCATGGTCACAACTAAATCCCAATATAGAAAAGCTATGGAGTCTAATCCTATTGAATCAAGGGATCCTAAATAAAATGTTAGTGATCAACCATATGGAATGTCTCAAACAAGTGATCTTCCTCCAACTACAATAAAACCTTAAGTGGAAACATTTTACATTGAAAAAGAACAAAAACCATGTGAAGTCACTCTTGAAGATATACTAGAATTATAACAAAGTCAAGATTTCCTTCATGTAATTGAAGTAATGATGACACAATATCCCACACATTACATGCTAAAACTTGCACAATTAGGTGCCAAGCTTCCATCAAACCTTGATCTTAACACATTGAAGGAACAATATTTTGAACAATTGAAAAAATCACATGATCAAACTTTGGCCCAAATAGCTTCAAGGAATCAAGCACAAGGGATTGAAACCTTTGTACATAATGTGATTCAACAATTTCCAAAACCATCACCATTGTTTCAAATTTCACCAATAGTGGCTATACAAGGGGTTTCTCAAACAAATCATTTAAATCAACATAGTAATCCCTTACATAATACTCAAGTTTCAAGCAATACCAATACAATTTTGGGTTTTCACAATGCTTCAATTCTACCTACATGCAATGAATCAAATTAAAACTTGGTAGGTTGTGGGATTAATCAATCATCTCCTAGCACTATTCATTAGCTCTTGATTCAAGGTCAAAATCAACCACCACCACAACATCAAGGCCAACCTTTGCAACATCAACAATATACCACTCTACAATAGTTGCAACAACAAAGTCCCTAACAACAATCGATATCAAGTGAGATAGATAATGAAGCTTTTTGGCTCTACTCTACAACTTCCCACTCTGATTGTTTTATTGAATTTCTTGCCCATGCATTGATTTGACTCTTTCATGGGACGGTTAGGGGAGAAGGCTCCCCATTCCAAGGATGTTGTCTCTTTTTCAGGCATTGTGTCTATGGTGGTAGCGACCAACCTAGCTGTACCCCATGTGACTTCTCTACCTCGTACGTCTGTCCTTCCCTCTAGGGAAAAGACTAAGGGTCTTTCTGGAAAGTCACCTTTATCCCCTAATTTTATGCTTGACTCTTTCTTCTCTATAGAAGAACTAGTTTCCTATGTGGATAAACTAGTGGGTTCTGACTAGCCAGCTTTGGGTAAAAGGTTTTTGAAGTCTGCTTCCTGCTTTGTGACTAGATGGGAAGTTGACATCCTTGAAGTTCTCATGTTGAAGGCAATGGATAATCTCAAATTGGCGTTTGTTGGAAAGTTCTTAGCTTATAGGCCAAATATAGAATTGGTCCATCAATGGGTTGCTTCTACTTGAAATCTCAAAGGCAGCCTCACTATTAATGCCATGCCTAAAGGTATCTTTCTTTTCCCCTTTTTGGTTTATGAAGTTATGCTTAAGGTTTTAATTGGTGGCCCTTGGGCCTTTGACTCTAGGTTTAAAACTTCCTCTCCCTTTGCAAATGGAAACTGAGTTTTGATCCTTCAGCTGACCTGGGTGCCTCTGCTCCAACTTGGGTTTTCCTACCTGGCTTACCTCTTGAGTTCTGGGAAACATGTATTTTGAAAGGTATATCCAACTCTTTTGGTAGTCTTTTGTCCATTGATAAGATAACTTAGAGGTCTAGACTGGTATATGCTCACATTTGTGTAAATGTGGCTATGAATTTGATCTTTCCATCTTTTATCCTTCTTAAGTCAAAATTTGGTAACTAAACCCAACCTCTGGAATATGAAAATTCTCATCTCTTCTATCAGTTGTGCAAGAAGTTTGGTCACCTCATAGACTCTTGTGAGAAGAAACCTATCGAGGGTACCTTTGCAAATAAGCAAAAGCAGGTCAAAGGTACCTCTGCTAATGATCTTGTTTCTATTGCTCAACCACCTGAAGTTCCTATTGTCCCTTTGGCTACTATCCCCCAACAGAAGGAAATCCCTATCACTGGCCGGGAGGGTGTTTCGATTGAACCCCTTGTTGTTTCTAATGACTCGGTTAGCTTGAACATTAAGGTTCTTGCCTCTATTTTTAGATTCCCAACCCCTCCCTTTCTAAAGATGCGTGATATAGGGGAAGAAAGGAATATGATCTTGGGGGAGGAACCAAAGGAGGTCTCCCTTATGGAGGACAATTTGTTGTCATCCCTAGGGAAGGTTAAGGATCTCAGAGTGGGAGTTGACTTGGAAGAAGGAAAGCTAGTGCATTTTGATACCAACCTTTCCTTGGAGGAATTGTCTTTCTTATCCCAAAATGAGGTAGGAAACTTGAATGACTCTTTGGCCTTGCTAGGATTTTTTCCTCATCCCAGTGATAAAGAAGATGAGGATGAATAGTCACAAGCACCAATCAAATCTAAAAAGAAAAAGAAGCCAGATGTTGTTAGGGGGGGGGGAATAAGGTTGGTAGACCATCCCAAAAGGATTCCAGAATCAAAGACACTGTCAGGGATGTGGTTGCTGGGAAACAAAGAATGTTGGATTTGATCACAAGATCGAAGTCCAAAAAGAAGTAACCTTGGCTATCTTTCTGGGGTTTTGGAGGTGTTGTACCCTATTTTTCTCTATGAAGTATCTCTCGTGGAATATTAGGGGCCTTAATAGCCCGTACAAATATTTTTTGTTTAAAACTTGTATCCTGGACAATAAAGTGGATGTTCTTCTCCTCCAAGAAAACAAGATGAAGAAGGAGACTTTTGATAAGGCTATTTTGAGCATCTGGCCTAGTGCGAATTATTTTGTCAGTGAGGTTGAAGGGAATTTTGGAGGTATAACTACCCTTTATAACCCCTCCAAATTAAAAGGAACTATGTGCTCTACTAGTAGGAATAGTGTGATGGTGTCCCTAGAGGATTTGGTTTCCTAGGAGAAATGGAACTTAATAAATATATATGCCCCCAACTTGAGTAGGGATAGGTTGCTGCTTTGGGAGCAATTAAATGATGCTATTAAAAATAGGAAAAATGATCATTGGATGTTGGGAGGGGACTTCAACTCTCCCCTTCTCCCTTCAAAAATTTGGGGGGGTTGGAGAACTACTCGGATAGCATGATGGAGCTGGATGAATTCCTAAACTCAGATGGCCTTATTGATATCCCTCTTCAAGGCTCTAAGTACACTTGGTCTAATAGAAGGAATGGAAACCCTCTGATTCAAGTCAAGCTAGATCGGTTTATGATTTCTGCCAATTGGAATATCTCCCAATTCCTCTCTCTTTCTGCTCTCCCTAGATCTGGCTCTAATCATAATGCTATTGTGGTTAAAAGAAATTTTGATCACAACAGGGGACCTTTCTCTTTCATATTTGAAATAATGTGGAGCCTTCACCCATACTTTGTTGCTCTTGTTAGAATTTGGTGGGAAGAACTTATAAGTGGCACCCCTATGTTTTTCCTAGTGGAAAAGCTTAGTAGAATCAAACAAAGAGTGAAAGGGTGGAATAAGGTGACCTTTGGAAATATCTTTGAGATTAAAAATTAATTTGGAAACAACTTAAAGGAGGTTCAGGATCAAATGGAGGTCGATATTATAGATGATAAGATATGTGCTAAGGAAAGAGACCTCAAATCTCAATGGTTTAAGTTAAACAAAAAGGAGGAAATCTTTTGGAAACAAAAGTCTCGTGTTCAATGGATAAGTGAAGGGGACAAAAATACTAAATTCTTCCATCGATCTACCTTCAAGCACAAAATCAGGAATAGGATTAGATCACTTTTGAAAGAGGATGGCTCCACTTTCTCCTCAGAAAAAAAAATTGCTAGGGAAGTTGTAAACTTCTCCTCTCACCAAATTGCCCAGGGAAATGTAAATCAGGTACATGATAATTTTCTTGAGGTGATCCCTAAAGTTATTTCTGATCTTGATTTAAATAATATGACTAATGTTGTTTCTATGGAAGAAGTTAAAAAGGATGTGTTCTCTTTTGGTTCTTTTAAAGCCCCTGGCCCTAATGGGTTTCCCCTTGCCTTTTTCCAGACTTACTGAGACATTGTAAAAAATGACCTTTTCAATGCTGCTAGGGATTTCTACAGGCCGGGTAGGCTCCTAAACCAAATGAATGCAACCTTTATTTCCCTCATTCCTAAAAATATCGACACCTCCTCAATGGAGGATTATAGACCTATAAGCCTCTGCAATATGGTTTATAAAATCTTCTCTAAAATCCTAGTGTTAAGGCTCAAACTGGTGTTTGGAAAAATGATTACCCGAAATCAAAAATGTTTTGTCCAAGGTAGAAATATTCTTGATGTTGTCATCTCTACTCATGAAATTCTCCACTCTATGGACCATTGCAAAAAACCTGGGATGGCCTTCAAAATTGATATATCAAAGGCCTATGATAGAGTCTTCTAGATGTTTCTTTTTGTTGTTCTTAGGAAGTTTGGGATAGATGGAAGATTCCTTAAGATGATCTCTACTTGTGTGACCTCCCCCATGTGCTCTATTTTTGTTAATGGTGTCCCCCAAGGATTTTTTTCTTGTGGTCATGGTCTTAGGCAAGGTGACCCCCTCTCACCCTATCTTTTCATTATTGTTGTTGAGGTTCTTGGAAGGAATATTCAAAAGTTGATGGAATCTAAAGCCCTAAAAGGTGTTAAAGTTGCCTCCTCTCTCTTTCCTGACTCCCACCAATAATTTGTGGATGATTCTCTCATGTTTAGAGAAGCCTCAGTGGGGGAAGCAAGGATTTGGAAACAGGTTCAGGATGACTATGCTGATGTTTTTGGCTAGTATATCAATTATGAAAAAAGATATACTTCTTAATACTGATCAATTGGTAAAGGAAAGAGTGGTGAAAATATTGGGTTGCTAGAAAGCTGTCCTACCTAATTCTTACCTTGGGTTACCTTTGATTTCAAAGAATTTGGAGAATAACTACTAGAATCAACTGATTGAGAGAGTTCAAAAAAAGTTGGCTGGATGGAAGGGGAAGCTTCTTAGCTTGGCTAGGAAGATCTAATTGCTGAAAGCCTCCTTACAAAATATTCCAATTTACTACTTATCTATCTTCAAAATTCCTACCTTTATAGGGGAAAAAATTCAACAGATTCAAAGAAGATTTATGTGGTCTGGAACTAAAGAAAAAAATAGATTGTCTTTGGTCAACAGGGAAAAAGTGTGCACTGCAAAAAGGGTAGGTGGTTTGGGGATAAGGAGAATCAATTTGCTTAATAAATCCCTAACTGCCAAAGTTGGTTGGAATCTCCTGGAAGGGTCAAAAGACTGGGAAGATTTTCCAAGACAAGTATATGAATAACAAGAATCCTGGTTGTTTCCTCTCTATGGCTGACCTACCTAGTGGTTCTGTAATGGAAATGGTAAAAATACTGACTTTTGGAAGGACCCATGGATAGAGATTTCTACTTTGTCTTCAACTAATGGTTTAAATCCTCTCAAACAAAGTCTAACTAGGATATGTGGAAAAAATGTTTCTAACTATGTCAATTGGGAATTGGATGAGCCTAATTGGAAAGAGTTCAACATGCTATTAAGGAGGGCTAATTTAAGAGGCCAAAGACAGATAAATTGGGATCCATCCCTGTTAAGGCTTCACAATCTAATTGGGGAGGTGAAGTGGTTTGATAGAGAAAGGGAAGAAGAATGGGTTTGGAAAGGAATCTCTTCAGGCTATTTCTCTTTAAAATAGGTCTATGAGGAATTGGTTAAGCCCTTTTTAGGCATCAAAGATCATCACTGGGAAAAAGTGTGGCTTAAGAGCTTGGTTCCAAAAATTAATTGTTTCTGGGGGTTGCCTCACACAGTAAAATTCTTACCATTAACAACCTGGTTAGAAGGGGGTTTGAGTTGGTTAACAAATGTTCCCTTTGCAAGAAGGATGAAGAGTCAATAATGCACATCTTTTTCCACTACTAGTTCTCCAGAGAGGTTTGGTCCTTCTTCCTGCCATTGTCGTTCACTAACTAGGTGTTTCCTCACTCTATGAAGTTTTTTATAGAAATTTGGTCATATTTCCCATTTTCCCATAAAGTTATTGTTGATCTCTGGAACTAGGTTCCCCCCTTTGTAACTTGGGGAATATGGAAGGAAAGGAATAACAGGATCTTCAAGGAAGTGGAGAGAAGTAGCCAGGAGGTGTGCATGATAATAAAATCTCAAATTAAGGAAAATATGGAGGTTGGAAGATACAGTGTCTCCAAAGTCTGGCCGAATTACAAAGAGATGAGAATAAAGTAGGATTGGGGTATAAGCAAGGATATTACTAACCTAAATTGGACCAAGATGTTAACCAGAATATCAACAGTGTGGAACCCTCCTCAGAAATATTGGATCAAGTGTAACTTTTATGGGTGCTCCAAAGGAAACCCGGGTTTAGCAGGAGCGAGAGGATTGCTAAGAAACCACAAATTGGGGTGTATTGTGAGCTTCAGAGTTAACTTGGGTGTTTGTTACAATAACAAAGCTAAAGCTATGGTTGTTTAGGGCTTAAAGACTCTTAAGGAGTTTGGATTTAAAAATGTAATTGTGGAAGGAGATTCTAAGCTAATTGTGGATATTTTGAATGGAGTGGCTATGCCCCCTTGGGAGCTAAAAAATATTATTGAAAAGTGTTTGTCCCTCAAGAGCTATTTAAAAAACTACAAAGTGCAACATGTTTACAAAAAGGGGAATAATTTTGTTGATTGTGCTACCAACGAGGCACTGAGGTGTTTGGGGTAGACCCATTAGGTTAATAATAATCTGCTGCAGTCTTTAAGGGTCATTATTTTAAATAAAAAATTTGAATATGATTACAATTTATAAAGATGAAGTGTGGAAGTGGTCAGGGATGTATAGGAAGCCATGTGTTTTTAAAGGATTGCAGTTTAATGATGATAATTATGGTACGGTGATGAGCTTGTCGATCTTCATTGAAGGTAAAACTAATTATTATTTCCTTCCCAAGGTGATCAAGGATCATATGGAGATTTTCAAGTTGCGAAGAGATGTCAAATCCAAATGTGCCGAAATGCCTAATGTCAGCTCTCCCCATCTATGTGAATATTTACAAGGTATGATTATTAATGCAATGTTATTCATGGCTCTGGGAGTTGTGTTATTGGATTCCCCTAAAATAAAGTTCTCAACTTCTCATTTTCTATGGGCTTACTTTGAAACTCTGAGTAAAAGTGTTTTCTGCAAGACTGGTAGAAAGCTGAAGAGGTGGGTGGTTATGAGGAATAGCTCAAAGCTATCAAATTTTTTGCATAGTGCTAAGATGGGTGGGCCAAGGAAGCACACTGAACCTCCAAACTGTCAGGCGCTCAAGCAGAATATGGATTTGTGGAGACTATTTTATAATGTGTCCATGGTTCCTTTCTTTGAATCAATGAAGGGCTATAATGAGAGCCTTACTGTGAAGTTCACAAATTTGTGGAGGAAGAGAAATGTAACTATAGGGGATATCAAGTTTGAAGTGATGATGAGGTTTATAGTGGAAGCTACTGGTTTATAGAACTAAGGAATAAAGGTGGAAAAGAAAAGTGGGGCTGACTACCAAAAGTTTATGGAAAAATTCTTGCATGAAGGGGAGAATCTCAAATGATTCCAAAATGGGTATGCTAGGTTAGAGCTTCCGCCTCCCTATGGCTTGGTTATTTTGCATGTTATAAGGTATTTTACATTGGAAGGTAGATACATGTCTGTAAATGTCTATCATTTCCCTTTGCTTAATCACATTAAGTATGGTGAAAGAGTTAATTTTCCCTCTTCTTTGGTCATCCCCATTTTAAGCATTGAGAAAGGTACATCCATCCCCCACATCGGGATTGCTTTTGCGGGCATTCCCTTGTGCCAGATAATTTACAAAGATGTCTGTTCTTGAGCATCATTTCTCCTGAATTCACCTGCCTAAGAAGCTTAAAACTGACCTCAATCCTCAAAAAGAAGTAATTACTATCAGTGAAGAGGGCTTGCAAAAATAGGATATGATTGAAAACAAGCAGGTGCAAGGTAGTGGAGGTAGTGGTGGTCATAGGTCAGCTCTCCTGGCTAAGGCTGCTTCTAAGGATAGGAAAGGAAAAAAAAAATTATTGTGTATGAAGAGGAAGTCTTGGATATTGAATAATTTGAAGCCTAGAATGATGAAGATTTTAATGAGATGGAGTTTGAGGATTCGACCTATGATATGGGGGAAGAGGAATTGAAAGAAGAAAAGGAGGATGATGATGAGGAGAAAATTGAGGAGGAGGATCAGGAGAATGAGAATTTGATTGTTAAGGATGTTGGGAATACCGGAAATGAGATTAATTCTGATGATTCTAACTTGGATTTTATGAAAATTAGACTAACTTATTTGTAGGTATAGGTGGATGACATGGAGAAAGCCTTGGTTACGCTAATGAAGGTGAATGACAGGCTGATGAGAAGAGTGATGATTGGTGTTGTTTTTGGGCAAACAAAATTCACTAAGAAGTTGAAGAAACTAGGAAAGTCTGATGAGATGAAGGTGTTGGATGAGTCAAAGGGCCCTGACTAGAGGGAATATATCTCCCTCATTGGTGAATATGGGGACCTATTGAGAAAATCAAGTAATGGCTTTCTATTTTGTTGTTGTTTTATGCCTGCTCCCCTCTTTTTGTCTTTTTGCTTCCAGATTCCAAACTGCTATTTCATTATAGCATTGCTATGGCTTAGGACTACTTGGTATATGGTGGATTTGATCAATGGCATATGTAGCCTTAAGTATTCTAGCATAAAATTTATGTTTTTGATTAACTATGGTTCAACTATGGTTATGTTATGAATTATGGTCTGCGTGCCTCATTAGATGTTTTTTGTTGTTGACTGGTGGTGTTGTTTCCCACCTTGGTTATTTTTATTTTTTTGTGTGGCTATAACCATGGGATCAGGGCCCTTTCCCTAATTATCTAATAAAAAACAACAATTGATATCATAAAAAAAATTACAACCATCATCATACATCAATTTTCAACAACCAAATCCACCAAATCAAAATATTGCTTCAAATCAAGGTCACATTGTTCCAAATCAAAATATTGCTTCAACTCAAGGTCACATAGTTCCAAATCAAAACATTTTTCCAAATCAAAATATTGCTTCAAATCAAGGTCACATAGTTCCAAATCAAAACATTTCTCCAAATCAAAACATGGTTCCAAATCAAAACATTGTTTCAAATCAAGGTCACATGATGCCAAATCAAAATATTGTTCCAAAATGGAATATGGATCCAAATCAAAATATGGCTTCAAATCAAAGCTTGGTTTCAAATAAACATATCGTTCTGAATCAAAACATTGTTCCAAATCAAATCATCATTCCAAATCAAAACATGGTTCCAAATCAAAACATTGTTCCAAATCAAATCATCATTCCAAATCAAAACATGGTTCCAAATCAAAACATTGTTCCAAATCAAACTATGGTTCCCAATCAAAATATGAGTCAACAACAAGGTTCTTCTCATGATCAATTACAATCTCAACAATAAGCACAAGCCCAACTTGTTTGTTTCATAGTTATGTGTACTTCAAGCACACAAAATGAGGAAAATTTCAATTCACCTTGATGTGTGGTCCAACAACTCAAATAGTCCATTTGAGTGTTCCCCCCCATCTGTCTCTCAAAGAGCTTCGAAACGAGGATCATCATGAACTCTAAACTTTTGGGAGTTAGTCAAATTGTTAAACATGTCGGAATGCTGAAAATCAGTGCTCCTACATGTGCCTTAGACAAAATTCAACACCAAGTGTTGGAGTGCTGAAAATCAGCGCTCCTACACTTTTTCCTCAAACTTCAAAATGTTAAAGCTCTAAAATTTAGCGCTTGTGCATTTTTTCTTAGTCAAATTTGTTACATGCACAAGCACTAATTTTCAACGCTCATGCATATGTTACGCCTTTTTGTGCGCCTTCATTAATGTGAATGTAAAGCTCATTAATGAATTCTTATAGTGACTAATTAAAGTCATTTTAAGTTAATCATTCCCCATTTCTTCCGCCCAATCTATTCCTGTGTGTTGGACGTCCTCCAACTTCAAAGCAGATCTGTTTTTGGGATTTCCTCAAGCATTCGAGCTAGGTTTTCTACGTTTTTTCCAAGTGTGTTATTTTTCTTTCTTTCCACGTCACATTTATGTTTTTAAAGCTTTGTTTAATTAATAAATTTGTTGCTTTTACATTTTTATTTATTTTTGGGTTTGATCTTCTCATGTTCGATTTGTCCTTCCTCAGAACAAATTGAACCCTTATTTTCTTCCTTTTGTTCTGCACGTTTTTCTTATTCATGCCCTATGTTTTGTTAATTTCTATCTTGCAAGCGTGCCCTAGTTTATTCCAAGCGCTTTGTTTCACATTTCTCCTCTCAAGATCTCGCCACCATTTTTTCCTATCATGCTCAAGTGTTGGAATCATTAGTCTTTGCAAAGTAGTATTGTTGATAGTTTTCAATGATTTTCAAATGATCTTTCACTTCACATGTTTGAGTAGATATTTTTGCTACTCGAACATTGAAGGTCTTTCCACTCAAATGTCAAGGCATTGAAATTTTCTGCCACTTCATTTGGAATTTTTCATCAACTCCACATGTAGGAGTGGTGAAAATCACCGCTCCTACATGGAGTTTCATGACTTCCATATGTTAGAGTGGTAAAAAAATTCCACCTGAACACTTAACTATCGAAGGAGGATGGACATGCTAAAGTGTTGAAATTCAACGCCTGAGCATAAACTTGACTTTCTATTACATGCACCAGTGCTAATTTTTAGCGCTTATACACTTGTTATCTTCCAAAT
Organism: Sequoia sempervirens; assembly: GCA_007258455.2. NCBI lineage: Eukaryota > Viridiplantae > Streptophyta > Pinopsida > Cupressales > Cupressaceae > Sequoia > Sequoia sempervirens. The sequence continues at coordinate 55,616,224 of VDFB02270651.1, read as the reverse complement.
ATGTTGAACATGTAGGAGCGCTTATTTTCAGTTCCCCTACATGCAAAACAATCACCTCAAGATGTAGGAGCCCTGATTTTCAGTGCTCCTACACAAAAGGAAGTTTTTCCCCCTAACACTCTAAAATCACTCTGCTTGCACTCTAAACCTCATTTCTTCGCTCACGCTTTGTTTTCCATGCAAAATAGCTCTTTCACACTTGCTCCAAATTTCTTGCTTGTATCACGCTTCCCAACACTGCATTTTCTCCTAAAATTTGTTGATTCACCATTCTTGGAGTTTCTCTCAAGATCCCATTAGGTGACCCCAAAGGTGATTTCTCTTGATCTTGTTGTTTCTAGATGACATAAAAGAATCCTCCGTCATCTTCTAAGAAAGAGAAAAAAATGAAATACAAATATCAGGGTGTCTTTATGCCTATCGTGGTGATCTCGAAGGTGGACGAAATCAAGGACACCAAAGTTGGTCATCAGGACCTTGAAGACAACTTGAGAGCCATTTTCCATAGCAATTTGCACCTGGTGTCTACATTCCCAACTTTTGCTCATAATACGAAGTTTGTTCTCTAGGTTGCATCTCACTACATCAGAGATAGAAAAAGTGTAATAGACTCCTTGAGACAAATCATGATGAGACTGGATCCTGAATTCTTTAACATTATTTTTCGGGTTCCCCGCATGGAACAATACACAAATATTTCAATGCAATAGGCACAATAAGTTTATGATCAAGATCCAACTAAGGCTAAAAATTTGATTAACAACCAATGGTTGAAAAGACCTAGGCATACTATCTCAAGATGGACAAAGGGGCTTCCTCAAAGTGACTTTAAAGAGGATGTCATCGATATGATTACTCTCCTGAGCATGGTTAAGGGATTTCCTGAGTCATCTCATTTTTCAGGAGTGGATGTATGAATACATTTAGATCATTAGGAGAAAGAAAACTCATATTGATTGGGGAACCCAAATCAGTGATGAAATTCATGAGAAATTGATAAATGTGCCAACCACTCTAAAGTTCTACATGAATTCTTATTTGGTGTATGTTGTTGTTGTGATGAGGCAATTTCTAGGGCTATCGACAAAGGGAAACTGACATTCTATACTTTTGTATGAATATTTTTATTAGTTGAAATTGAAAGAAAGTCTTCATCATTTCAGGAGGGTCACAAATGCCTTCTTTGGACCCCTACTTTTCAGTTTTTATCCAACTCTCGAAAAGAAGAGAGTATCAGATGACGCATACAAAGTGGTGAGTAAGGTTGGTTGTATATTTTTGCAATTTCCAACTTTCACTTATATGAGGGTAGGTTGCTATACTGGGTGCCCTTACATGTTTCCTAGATATCCCTCAGATAGTTGGATACTCATGGAGTTGTGCAGACAGTTGATATCAATTCACAAGGAATGCATGAGAATTCACAAATTGGGTTTCAAGTTCCCACTGACAATTGGAAGGTATACTATTCACATTGTACAAAAGGAAAAGTTAGTTTATGTAGAGATGCAGATCGTAACTATCAGAACATACAAATATAGATTTGACTTTGATTACTGGTATGTGAAGAGAAAATTGAAAAAGGATCACATACATGTCTATCGTTTTGAAGACATATGGGCTGACTGCAGGAATGAAGAAGACATCCACAAAATGTACTTTTGTAGGCTAATAGTAGGTTCACAAATCAGAGAGCTAGTTGTAGCTGATCTACCAGAGGATTTCCAAGATCCTAGCGACATCCTAATTTTTTCCTATGAAGAAGATGAGATTTCTAAGAGGCCCTTACCTCTGATTCAATGATCTAAAAAGGAAAGTATCTCTATCAAGGAAAGGATTGCTCCCATCTTGCACAACATAGCAGAATGGTTGCATAAACATAGTTTCCAAATGTAAGCTTTCAAGACCGAATCAGAAAGAGAAGTACCAGGAGTAGAAACAAGACAACAACCAGAACTCCGCTCAAAGAACAAACAAGCAGCTATTCCCTCTTCTTCCTAAAGAGGTCCTAGAATCAAGTTCACTGTTGGTAAGAAAGTTACACAGGTTGTTCAAGAACAAGAGGCAACAAAATATGAACCTACACATGCAGAAGGAAAATAGCTTACTTCTGAGGAACAAACTTCCGAAGAAGAAGAAGGAAACAAAAGTGAAGAATCTGAAGAAGAGTCTGCATCAGAAGAAGAGGAATCTAAAAAATATGAAGGAGAAAAGGAAGGTAATGAGGAGGAACTTGGGCATGGCAATGAACAAGAACTATCTCCTCATGAGAACATTGTTGAAGATCTTCCCCGAATGTCATCACCTATAACTTCAAATTTTCCTTATACACCTCCCAATCCTAACACTCCTCCACCTCCTCTTCCTACTTCACCTCCTCCCACATCTACCATACATGCATTGGAAATTTCTCATCCCTCTGCAACATCAACCATCCTTGCCACTCCTCCTATAGTTTCAAATCTACAAACTGTTGATATCTTGTCAAACTCTCCCTCGTCCATCCCAAGTTTTTCGTCTCCATCTTTTTACGTTTCATCTAAAGCTAAATTTGACAGATTTATGAATGAGTCTTTGTAGAGTCAACTTGGCATGAAGTCTACTAGAGTAATCATGACATATACTACCCCAATTGTTACCATACCAATCATTTCTATAGAAGTAGTTGCACCACAAGAGTTGACGGTGAGTCAAGAAGCATATACTTCTTCCCTTCCTCCTTGGTTGGTCTCTCAAGTATTGAAGCCAAAGAAACAAATGATCTCTCTAGAAGAGCTCAATCTTGAAGAGATAGCTCCTCCAAAAGCCAAGGGGAAGAAAAAGGAAAAAGTGCATTCAAGGCTTCATGTTGACAAAACTGGTCATAAGTTTGTAGAGATTGGTCTATCCCCACAAGAGGAAGGCGAATGTAAATATGGAGGACTTACACAGTCACAAGAGTCCAACTCAGAAAAGTGACAAATGAAAGTGCAAAGGTAGATGCATAGGTGGTCCTAGATGCCTTAGTAGGAAGGCTTGACAAGATGGAACAAGCCCAAAATATGTACAAGGAGAAGGCTGAGCATTATGCAGCTATTTTGAAGGAAACTAGCAGGCTCTTCAAGAAATGTACAACCTTTGGCTATGGTGAGCCTAGAGGAACCAACAGTGAAAAAGGTGGAGAAGTTTTCCTCTAAGGGTGAGGTGTTGTATGATCTCATTGACGAAATAATAGAACATGGTTCACAAGTCATCGTTTCTATGGATGAGAAGGACACTCTGATAGCCAAGCTAAAAACAAAGCTCGATAAGGAAGAAAGAATACTTTCCCAAGAGAAAAAATAAATTGAAAAATGCCTCTCGTTTTGGTCATGAATGAAAGAGGCAAAGCTCAGTAAGTTGGTGGAAGTTGGGGTAATTCCCGACAAAGAGAAATATGTGGAGGTAAGAGAATCCCTCAAGCACCACATTCAAGTGATCAAGTCTCTTATCAATGATATCCAACAAGTATAATAATATGTCGAAGGACATCATGTTATCCTTGAAAATGGAATTAAGGAATTACCGAGTAAGTTCCTTGATGAAGATCATATTTTCATCCCGGCTAGTGAACTATCACAGATTTACAAGGAAGTCATCATGAAGAAAGTGGAGGATGCAAACTTTTCAAAGACCTCCATGCATACAATTTATGACATATGAATTTCTCTTGATAACCTCAAGACGCATCTTGATAGATGCAAGAATATTAACTCATCTACTAGAAGATCAATCACCAAATTTCACACCATTGCGGATTACACTGTTGGTCTAGATGAGGCATTCGTCCTAGAGACAAAGAAGAGATAGGAAGACTTTTGTGCCCAATGCAAGGAACCATGAAGACTTCTTTTCATCTCCAGCGTTAGATAGTTTTTGCTTTCATTTACGCATTTTGTAAATAGTTCTCGACATCTTACATGTCTGTTTCCAAGATGTAATTACATGTAAATTTGATCACCTAACTTTCCTAAATTTTCTCACCTAACTTTCCTTATTTTGCTCATCTACTTTTCCTAGATTTTCTCTTCCCTCTCTTTTATAAATAGGAGGGAATTCTTTTGTAATCTTTATCTTTTATCTTTTACAATGAAGTGCTGCCCATTTTGATAAGCAAATACATGAGACTTTGTGTTCATCTTTGTGTAACTATTTTGATCAATAAAGAAGAAAGTTGCATACCAGACTTTGTGTTGGATCAATTATATTTTGGATTTGATTAAGACTGGCAGTGATTAGTGAGTGAGATCTAAGGGCTTTAAATAAATCTGTGTAAACTTTGTTGCACTCTTTATTTGAATTTGTGATACTGTTTGGATAACTATTGGTGAATTATCTACAAGGCTTTGTGCTTGTATTTTTTCATATTGTTCGTGGAATTGTTGTATCTAGAAGGTTTTATGCTTCTAATACAACTCTCATTACATATCTTGAGGATCCATTGGTGAAAAGCTACAGAATGACATTGTGCCTTCGTGAGCTTTTCTTTTCCTATTTTATCATTTATTGTTATCATGCTGGTATCTCTAAGCTTTGCTTTGACAAGATAGAGATATTGGAATTGCTGCTTTGTTTTTAGTTTAAAGTTGTATCAAATCAGAACTACCAACCATGAAGCATTGTAAAACATATTTTCTAAAAAAAGAGAGAAGTATGAATGTGACACACTCCCATCTCTTAATTGTAGTGTACATTTTTCTGAATACTTAATTAGTTTTACTTAGTTTTAGTAAGCAGTAAGAAGGGCACCTCCCCTTTCTGGGAGGAGAGATTACATCTCACACAGCTATGGTTGAAATCAAGGTTGTGTAATCTATTAAAAGGGATTACATAATTTTCACCCAACATACTCAACAACAAAATTCACAATATGGTCCTCAAGGTCAACAATATCTTAATATTCAAAGTCAACTATTATTCAATTTCAATTCAATGGTACACTACAATACCAATATGGTGGAGCATATAACACACCTCCCACACCACCATATAATTCACAATATCACTCATACAATACACCTCCATATCAAGATCATGCATATGCTCCACCATTGCTCAACACAAACATGGAAATTTCATCACAGATACAAACTTTGACCCAAAAGATACAAGATATTCAAGCTAGAAAGGTAAAGAAATCATATGCATTCCAAGATCTATGCCCCTATCCATTTGATATAAGCAACATGATGTTAACTTTTCCTCCAAACTTTGAGATCTGAAAGTTCGACAAATATAAGGGAATCTAGGAAATCTAGTGTAACATATAAGAGATTTTTATATTACTCGTATGGAAGTCTCCTACAATGATTCATATCTCATGAGAATATTCCCAAGAAGCTTGGGTGGATTAGAAATGGAATGGTTTTCACATCTACCTCCAAGAATTAGAACATTTCAAGAGATCATAGATCAATTCATGGTGCATTTCTCTTATGAAATAGATGTCGATGTAACATTGGAGGACCTTTACATCCTGAAACAAAATAGAGGATAATCCTTTGCATCATTCTTGCAACAATGGAGACACAAAGCAAACAAATGCTAATGGCCTATAATTGAGAGACAACAAGTGGAAATTGTTGTAGGAAATGTGAAAATAGATATAGCCTTTCAACTAATAATGCAATGTGTAACATCGTTTGAGGAACTCATATCAAAAGGTATCAACATTGAATGAACCTTAATTGCTAGGGGATCCACACAAACTCACAATAAACCATCTAGTTCTAGCGACAAACCTTGATTTTGGGCCAAAAATAAGAACATTACTAATGATGGTGTGGTGGAGGCAAAGGTTGTTATTAATGCACCATCAAACACACAAAAAACACAACATAATACACAATAGAACACACAACAAAATAATCAATAAAATGTTTACAATTCCAACACTTTTTGAGGACCACCACCACAACAAAAAAATTACCTACCACAAGACAAAATAGTTCTCCTCAGTGATAATGCACTCCCTTAGGGGAGCCTATTGAAACAGTGTTGAAGAAGTTGATTTAGTCAAATATCATCATGCTCGTGAGTTAAAAAACTATCAAGAACCTCAAGTCAAATCTTTGTGGTATAGAGAAAAAGATCATTGTGAATTTCACCAATATAAGGGACAAAAAACAAAAAATTGTTTCAAACTCAAACATCTAATCCAAGACCTTATTGATCTAGGAGAAATCAATGTTGATAAAAAATTAGGGAATGAATATTTCGGGATCTATAAAAATCCTATATATGCTTGATCATGGGAAGGTGAAAGATGTTGGAAAGTCGTCAAGGTCAAAAAAATGTAAACCATACCTTTGATAACATGGTAGGACACATTTGTGTTACTCATTCCTCACAACATGAGGAATCATACATGCATCAAGACACTTTCTTAATACAAAATCAAGATCAATCAATAGTGTCTAGCAATGTTTCATATCAAAATGATATCAAATATGTCTTGGATCACAATATCCCTCCCTCATATGAATTTATGATTGGATAAATATAGCAAGAGGACCCCATCATTTCATCCAAACCCCTTAAGACTAGTGAAGAGTCTTTTACCAGTGCTATACTATCTACCCTAGAGTAATGTCAAGAAGATAATCCTATGTATAACAAAAGTTGTTCTGAATCAACTCAAGGTCAAGAGCCCATACATTTAAAGCATTATCATGATTTACATAATACTTTCCAATCCATAAGTGATAGTTTCTCTTCCATAAGTCAAGATGAAGAGCTCACTTCCCCAAATTATTATCATGATTTGATGAACATCTTCCAATCCATTCAAAACTTCACAGATATACTAGATACTACCCATGATATGTTTCCTTTTGATGGACATATAGATTATCTTCATCCAAAAAAAAGGCCTCCAAATCTTGACATTATCACACAAAAAAAAGCAATGATAGAAATTAGTGATTCTTACAGTGACTGTGAATCATTAATGACTCTTGAATCAACATCAAAATCTAACACAACCCAAATTTTGATTGAAGACATTGAGTATGAATATATCTAGCATTATCCAAGCAAAGGATTATGTGTACAAGAACAAGGTATCTTGAAATCATTTAGTATTCCTAACCAAAGTGTAGAAGAAGTAACATCATGTATTCATGACAAGTCATATTATGTAGCCATATGTTAGTGGATGCATTATCAAGGCAAAGGATTAGGCCTTGTTAAGATAGTAAACAATCTTGAGTAGCAAGAAATTAGTTTTCTAGCAGTAGCATAATCAAATCATGTTAGTAATACCTCCATAATATTGGGGGAAACTTTGTCTATGCAAACACCAACATGGGGAGCACGAAGGGTCCTTATGATGAAACCACCGCCAATGCTACAACCAGCCATATCATGAATCATCATCCACACATCATTCCATTCACAAATTGGGACCAACACAGAAAGAAAGATTCCTATCAAAGAAAAGAGAAATTCATACAAGTAAAAGAATCAACAAAGAAAAATGGACAAGAAAAATTTAAATGGACACCAAGGCAAAATAAAGAAAATCATCCCTATAAAACTCTATTAGTCAAAGAAACTATGGAGAAAAATCAAAAGGGAAATTCATCCATCAAAAAAGTTCACTGATGCAAAAGAAGGCCTCAAGGGCAACTTACAAAGTATATCAAATAGTTGGTCCTAATCAAATCTCCAAATTCACCCTCCATTGCTCATCATCCCAAGTTTGGAGGGTCAAAGATTCCAGACTGTTGACCAATCCATCTCATATCCCTCAACGCATGTCACCATCCACTTCACCATCCATGATATCTATTTCTTGCATTAACCATGTCTTGGCAACAACTCTTTATCATAAGGATTCTAAGGGCACTCTATTTCGATGTGTGCATGAAAATGAGGTTAACTTTGGTATCGACAAGGCAGATAAGAACTCTTAAGGGTTACATTCAAGTGCCCATATCTTATCAAAGTAACTTCTTCAGGAAAGAAATCATTGGCATATTATGACAATTTCATCTACATCAGTACCACTAGGTGGTTCAACATGAGCATGAAATTTTCAAAAATTCTACAAAATCAAGAAAATAAAAAAAATCAAGAAAATAGTAAAGAGAAAAATCACCCTCTAGTGAAAACCACTTCAATGGTGCTTTGGGAAAGTACTATGATGAAAACTTGGAAAACATGAATCATGAGTAGAATCAAGCATCTGTATGCATCATTTCAAATGGAAGTATCCTCATCCCTTTCATGATAAGTCCAACATTCCCTTCATCCATCCACTTCGTCTTTACCCAAGTCTTCCACAATATCTTGATCTTGACGAAGGTTCAGTGTATACTTCAACCTTGCTCATGGAAATATCTTTACCTAGTCTTTACTGTTGATCCTACTTTATCTCATGTAGTCCCATGGCCTATATCTAGAATTATCCCAATAATCATGTTGCATGATACAAATTTGTTGAAATTTTTTTCATGCTTATCGAGTTGCTCATGAAATATTAAACATTGCTAGACATTAGGGGCATGCACTTAAACTTGTTTTTGAATAACTCTTGATCCATGTCTTTTTTCTCACAACATGACATCGACTGTTGGCATATGGCTTCTAATTTTGTCATTGATGTCAAAGGGGGAGAGAGTGCAGTGAAAAATGCCTTGACACTCTTAGGAGTAGTATTCTGAATTTTGGCAGTGTACTTACCAGTTTCGACACTTGGTCATTTTTCACTAAGTGTTTCCATCAATGCCAAAGGGGGAGATTGTTGGCATATGGCTTCTAGTGTTGTTATTGATGGAAACTGAAGTCATTTCCATGGTCCGCAGATCTGTATCTAGTCTTACTAGAAGATAAAGTGAAATACTATGTGTTATCGATAGAATACTTGAAGAACAGGGTATCCGGTCAATTAGTTAATTTGTCTACTTCACCGGATCATCGTTTTGTGTTGTGGACCCCTGGGATTTCTTGTTGAGCATTTTTGTTATCTTATTACTAAATTTTTTGGTGTTGCATTAGTTGCAGTACGAGCTTGGAGGTCCGGTAGGATGTTTTTTGTCTATTTGCTTGTTGTAGCTGACTTAGTGAATGTGGTGTGTTGTGGATGTGTAAAGTGAAATTATTCAAAAAACAATTATGTTAAAATATTTAATTATGGGTCCCAACTATAGTCTAGCCGACTTGTTTGGGTGCACATCAAAATTGTTCATGATTTGGGCTGATAGTTGATAACATTTCCAAGTTTTATTAAGGTCGACCTATAGCGACTTGATTTCTAAGATGCATATATATATATATATAAGAGATTCGATATATCATTTGAGACATGAGAAAGGTAGTGTACACTTGGTTTGTTGCAATCATCAGGAACAACAATTAGGTGATTATGTAGAGTTTCACTTGTGCATTAAGATTTTTGTAATGTAGTTTGTGCAGAACAAAGCATAATTGTTGAATCAGTTAGAAGGACAAGAGATTATCTATAGAGCTTAATTGGAATTGTAATCAGGCATTGTTGATGCTATTTCATTAGTTCATTCTTTTGGATCTATTCCAAATCATTGTAGAGTAGTGATCCTAAATGCAAGTGCATTTCCATTTTTTACTTTTCATTTTGGGTATACTCATATTATATTGTGGATTGGCCATCCACCGTGGTTTTTCCCCTAACAGGGTTTCCATGTAAAAAATTCTAGTGTTATGGTGTTGTGATTACTTTCTTTCTGTGGATGCATGTTTCTTTTGTTAAATGATTAAGTTAAATGAAAGAATAATAAATTTGAATTTTTGCACAACACTAATTTACCCCCCCTCTCAGTGTTGCTTGTTTCCAACAATCGACATCATGATCTAGGTATCATTTACCACCAAAACACCCAAAAAAATTGCAAATACCATAAAAAAAACTTATCGAACTACGTTTCCTCTACACATTTATGTAGGAAAGGCCATCATCAATGTACCTCTAAGGCATAGGTTAGTCCTTTAGGAGTCCATCATAATAAACTAGCAATAAATAAAATGTTCATATTTCATCAATAAATTGTCACTTGTCAGGGAGTCACTCAAACTACATTGTCTCTACGCTTACATAGGAAAGGCCATCATCAATGAGCCCCCGAGGCATTAGGTCAATCCCTCTTAGGTCATGTTCTTGGTCTAACCTTGGAAAACATAAAAATATTTAAAAAAACTGAAAACCCTAAACAATTACAAAATATTGAAAACACAAAAACATTTGGAAAACAATAAAAAAAACCCAAAACAACCTCAAATAACTTGAAAACTTTAAACATTCAAATAATCATAAACCCTAAAAATCCTCAAAACATTTCAAAACATCAAAAACATTCAAATATTCCAAAAATATCAAAGCCACCCATATCATCTCACTTTCACCTATAATAATTTTTCATTCCTAATAAATTGATCGTCATTCCAACCCTTCGGATGAAGCAAGCAGAAGAAAGTGCAACATTTTGGAAAGTAAAATTTAATGAAAATGAATCATGATGTCAAGGTTAATCTTCGAGCGTGTTAATTAAGTTTATATCAACAGCTTAATCAGTTTAACAAAATAATTATCCAATGTATGTCCTAAGATATATTGTTCCTACAATGGGCATCATTTCAGATATCATCTAAGAACATCAAAATCTCTTTGGCAATAGATATAAATAACATTGAATTTTTGTTATTGGAGATAGCAAGAAATTTTTTTATTGAGTTCTTGACGATATTGCAAGCTTTCCTATGTATTTCAAAAAATACCTTGAGATTATCTAGGGTGAGTTGAGTTTCTAGCAATTTGTACATCGAAGCCACTGAGAAGGATTGATCTTCAAACTCCTTCTAGATCATAAATGTGAACTCTTAGGTAACTCCATTAGAAGGAAGGATTTTTTGATTGTCATCCAATAATTTACAAGGTAGATCCTCAATTCTATTAACAAGATTTAAATCATTGTCTTCACTAACTTCCTAAGATTCTTTCATGTCTTTGATCAATCCTTTGATGACATGTATCTTATGTCTCATTGTTTCCTTCACCTCAACAAATATTTCTCTATTGGGAATTACCCCAATATCTACTAACATGCTAAGATTCATTTCCTTCATCTTAGTCCAAACCTCTAGAATGCCTTTTATTTCTTGTTGCTCTTAGGAAAATATATCAATAGTTTTATCCATCTCTGGTTTTATATCTTCCATATTTCTCATTCTTTCTATAGTTTTCTTTAGAAGCTATGTTCCTTGTTTCCTAATTCTATCTATAAAATCACCCACTATCCTGCCTCCATAATGAGTCTTCTATGCCTTCTATATGGCAAGATCTTCAATACTGGTTTCCATGGGTTCAACAGACTCTAAAGATTGAGTAATCTTTTGAAGTACTGAGGTTAGTTGTTCCACTCTAGATTTATACTGATCATTTACCTTTTTCTCTTGATCATACTTCTCAACAAGAGAAGCCATTGTTGATTGTGTATCCTCCTTAGTTGACTCATGAGTCCTCTTTCCAAGTGCAATCTTGGTTATTGAGTACTCTGGGATATCAATATCTTATTTTGCTTTCCTAGGAGGAGGTTGTGCAACTTCTGCATACTTATACCCAGCTTTATCTACCAACACCCAATAAAGTTTCTTCAACTTCTTTGTGGATTTTTTCTTTATTGGCACTAGTTGGCCGAAATAAAAGTCATATGGGGAGATAGCTTGCTTCTTCATTTTTGGTGTTTGACTCTGCAACCAAGGCAGAAAAGGAGAACTCCCTTCAAGCCCTACAACCATGGTTCGGGAAGCTAGAGCTACAATCACAAAAGTTGTGGTAACAAGTGGTGGGGTGTTAGTCAAAATGGCTTTTGGAGTCTCCACACTTATCACATTTTGCACAGATTCAACAATAAACTTATCTAACTCTGACTAAGAAGTTACGTCAAAGGAAGGTGAAGGAAAACTTTGAATATTGGAAGGTGAACCAAAGATATTATCAAATTCATTCATAGGGATATAAAAAATGGATCCCAATGTTTGGGATGAATGAATGGAATGAATGGAAACAATAGGTGCAATAAAAACTATAACATCAGAAACAACAACAATGGGAGGAGTAGGGGTAGATATAGCAACAACAATAGGAGAAGAAGTAACAGGAGGATCCTTTGGAGTGTTCTCATGAGGAGACATTTGTTCTTCCTCATGTTGTCTTCTTCCTCTTTCTCTTCATCCTGAACTGACACTTCTTCTGTTATGGTAAATGGCCCCTCAATGGTTTGAATTTTATACCCTTTAACAACAAAATTAATCTTTGGTTTAGGGGTTTTTTTGGAGCTAGGCACATCTCCCTTATTCTTTGTCCTCATATTAGTTTTCCTAGATGCATGAACCTCAAGTTATTCTCCTTTAGATCCAGTGGTGAATTGTTTCAACCTCATTCCTTTCTCCTATAGCCAAACATTTGTATTAGCAAGGATAGGTTGAAATCTTCCCCTGATTGAAATCATCTCCTTCTGAGACCATTGGATTAAAGGTAGATGACTTCTTGCAATGTTGTTTCTCTCATAGGCTCGATCTAAGATGTCTTCATCATCTTCATACCTTATGGAATATCTACAAGATCAAGATTCTCAATCTGTTCTAAGGTCAACTGGTATTTATCCAGTTTTCTTATTTCTTCTTCCATCCTACAATCATCCCACACATCCTCAATTCTATGCACATGGTTGTAGACTTTCCTGATTCTATCGTTCATTCCCCTATAATCAAAGTTGGGCCTCATTTTGTAGGTATTCATGGTAACCCATTGCATTTATGATTTTACGACCTTTTCTTTTGGAGAAGAGTTAAATATCTACCAAAAGTGAGAGGAAACTTAAAACCTAGTTTATGACATTCCATCTACTTACTATGAACAACTATTATTTTCCTGCAGAGCTCCATAAGAAAAATATTGTCACTAGGGTACCTTTGAGCATGTAAGTATATCACGTAAAAAAACCAACTCTCAAGTAAGTGAATGTGGGAAATTGCAAATACAAGCAACCATATATGTTAAGTACGGCCCAAGCTTCATCTAAACCCATTTTGTTCTCCAATTTCTTATCAAACAAACATAGAAAAGTAGCAAAGAAGGTACCATTGACCCTTCAGAAATGATGAATACTTTTATTTAAGGTAAACTGATGGTAGCACTAATATACTGGAATATACCTTTTGTCACCTTCAGATATTAGACTTGGAAATCTCCTCATGGATGCAACAACATATACCAAATATGAAGTCATATAAAACTTCAAAGATGTAGGCACTTTTACTAATTGCTCATGGATAGAATTGTTGATCTGTTGCCCCCAATAAATTTGTTGCTTCCTCTTTTTGATGACATGAATGTATAAAAACATCCAATCTTGAAATTTAGACGAATTAGGTAAACCTTTAACCCTGTTGAGAAGGGTAATTAAATCATTGATTTCCTCAAAAAAATCACTCCTAGGAAAAACATTTGGCCATCTTGAAATGCTTGGTTGTGGACTCTTCAACCATATTGTGTTGATTATCTTTTTACAATTATCTGGATCTTGGTCACAATGTTCTCGCGCCTTCTCAATTGTAAGCTTTAAATATCTATCAATGCTCAAACACTAAAAGATTAGATCAAAGAGATTTGCATCAAGCCTAATTACCACATTCACATCAACATCTCTAATAATTCTATCATCTTTGTTATACTATGTAGCCAATACAAGTACAAACTCAAGATTGTGTGTGAAAATTGGAAGGAGGACACTAATTGAATATTACTTTTAACTATGTATCTCATCCATTCGGTCAAAGGTTACTTCTTTGTACGCTTCAAAAACTCAGACATATCCACATGTCCTATCTCAGTATCCTTGATTTCATCGATGTTGGAAAACACTGAGGTCATCGAGAAAACCCCTTGATACTTATACTGTATAGCTTTAGCTTTGCTTGGAGAAGGCTCAGAAATTGATGGAATTGCCTTTTTCAGAGTGAAATTATAGCAAAAAGATAAAATTTCCTAGTGTTAGAGAAAAATAGGGTTACATGTGTTGGTGGAAAATTTTTGAGCTACTGAATTGGCTTGAAGGATCAAGCGCAAAGGTAGTGAAAAACTAAGCAAGTGCAAGCAAATTGGAAATTTGGATGCAAAAGTGGAAAATTTTAAAGTGTTAACATGGAAATATTCATTTTGGTATAATAGCACTAAAATTTAACACCTTTGCATGTGCTTTGTTGCTTTGGGTGTAAAGGCAGTGAAAATCAACACTTGTACAAGTGTTTTTAACTTTTTGTGTTGTCGCGCTAAATTTTAGCACTCCTACATATTGGCAGGACAAATATATGCAAGGGAAAAGAAATTCACCGCCCTTACATAGAGTAAAATAATTTAAGTGCAAGGTTGCAAAATTTTGCTGACCCTATATGAGGTTAAAACTCACTAAGTGCATAAGCACAAAATTTCTTCACCTTTGCACTTTGCATTTAAGGTTTGATGTAAGGGCGGAAAATTTTTCCACCCCTACATGATGGTAAAAATGTAAAGCTTGTGTCAGTCGAGGTTTAAACCCCAACCTACACATGATGCTTATGTGTATACAACAAATTTTGTGGCGCTTGTATGTAAGGTTGGGTTTTTCTATATACTGGTGCTAAATTTCCACACTCATACATGCTTTTGATGGTAATGTATGTATCATCAAGAAAAACTCTCGCCTATGCACTTTAGCAACGAAAATTTGCATATATGAGTGGAAAATTTCACCAATTTGGCTTTTAAGAATTGGCATGATGGTTTTTAACAAGATGTAAATCCTACATGCCTAGTCGTGAAAATCTACCGACTTTAAATGTAATTCGCAATGACTTACATAGGTAGAAAATTCAACCGCTAGGGCATATTAAGGTATAAACATTAGTTTTTATGCAGGATTATACAATCGTGATGTTTGAAACCCATGGTACATAGTACTGGTAAAACTCGACTCAAACTTATGGTAATTCATAGGCAATTAAATTCATCACCACTAGGGTGTCACCAAAATTTAGTGGAAAAACTCATGATTCCTAGGGGAAAAAGTTTGACACAAAGGGTTTTAAGACTCGTGTCATAGGATGAATTGAAGGTTTTTAAACCAATGGAAAATCAAGCTAAAAACTTGAAAAACAATAATAAAATCAATGCAAAAAAATATAACACATACCAGTATAACCCTAAATGAGCCATACACAAAATGATCAACTAAAAATAGAAGATGGAAAAGAGAATGAACTTGAAAGAGATGACAAAAACCCCTAGCCAAACCATGCAATCTAAATGATAAATCCAAGGATTTTCAAAGGAACAAGCATGTAGGAGGTTTGGGATGTTGGGATGACAAGCTAAATGAAAATAAATAAAAAATAACACAAATAAAACTAATTAAAAACCCCAAAAATGCAATTAAACCCCACATTAGTTACATTCATGCAAACTAAAGATGCATTGGCGTGGAATTTTTTGATGACTTTACACAAGATCAATCACAATAAAATGACATTCAGGGGTGTTGAAATTCAATGCTCCTACATATTTTATATTTTTTGCATGAATTATACAAGGTCATTCAAATTCAATGCTCTTACATGTACGAAAAAATGACACTCCAAAAAATTGAACTTTGCAACTTCCCCTTTTTGCAAGTTTCGAAGGGTGAAAGGAAATGATCAATCGAAATGAATTTTTGAGGCTTGGGACCACGCATGAGGGCGGTGCAGGAGCACCATGACAACCTCATGATTCTATGATGAAATTTTTGAAAGGATTTTCCAAGGGTTATTTGATTCATTTTTCCATGTAATAGAGTCATTAGGAGGCCATTATTTCATAAAATGTTAAAAAAAGAAGTCAATGCATTCAAAGGTTTTCACAAATATGTAAAAATTGTAAAGTTGCAAAAATAAAGCAACATATGGAATATGAAAGGTCACATTGGTTTTTGGTGTTGGTGGGTAGTTAGAGAGTAGTTAGAAGTTCAAAATACATGTTGTATGCCTTTAAAAAGTTGGTACGTTTAGAAGTTTGAGGGTGATTGGAAAAAAGAATGAGTTTAATGAAATTCTCTATTTTTAACCATTTTTCTTCAGAAAAATCACTGATTCCAGCCCTTGTACGGATCTGTACGGGATCAAATGCATGGCTAATGGTGTGTAAATGGTAATAGGCTTAATAACCTTCCATTTTTCTTTTTTTTCATGTGAATTGGTGGATATTTGGAAAGGTTATTGTAATTTTTGTAAAAACAGTGAAACCCTGATTTTAGGGTAACCAAAGACTGAAGAATTTGTGTTTCTCTTAATTCAAATGTGGTAAAATCCTAGTTTTCAGTGGAAAGAATATTTATGGAATCTACTTTATTATTCCTTTTTTTTAGATCAAATTATTAAGATTGGTTGGTGGAAGAATTAAAGTTTCAAATTGTAAAATTGTGTTTTGACTGGTAGAACAGGGTAAGAGGAGGTTAGTACCTAGGGTTTGACTATATACACGTGGTATTGGAATTTTTGTGTTTTAATAAGCATGAGGGAATCTAATTGAACATGTTCAAGGAGTTGGTTAATGAGGATTGAATGTGGAGATGGTTTATTCAATAAGCCCTAGGTCAGAATTTGGGTTAATTCTGAAAATGATAGTATATAGTAAGTTTTAAAGAGTTTTTTTTGGGGATTTTGAGTGCTCCTTGAAGGATATTTCCTTTAAAAGGTGATTAGATGTATAATTAATCATTTTCAATATTTGTATTGCTAAATCTACAAGTTTGTGGAGTCCATTTTTAGACTGTTCTGTCAGGACAGGGTGGTTACAGTCACCTTTTAGGGACTAAAAATAGAAGTTAGTATAAATGCCTAATGAGATGTTATGAGAATGGTTTGGGAATATTTTATTAGATATTTTTTTGGTCTTCAAAATAAAATAATTGGGCTTGGAGTTAGTGTCGATTATGTATGTGGCCTGAAAAGGCCTAGTTGTGAATCTGGATAATCTATTTTGAAAGACCATTTATTTGTGTTGTTTATGATTGGTGAGAGTGTTTGGGTCATTTATTTGATGTTGCTTAAGGTGTTTTGAGGATTCTATTAAATTTTGGAACTCTAATTACAAGATTGAATGCTTGAGTGAAGGTTTTTGTAAAGGAAAAGTAACTTTGAATGAATTGGTTAACAAAGGAGGTTCTGATTTTTGTCAAGTGAAGATTAAGGAGATATTTTCTTATTTTTCTCTGCATTAGAGGATAAGTATGATCTATGTCATTTTTCATTCTTAAAGAACATAAGCTACGAAATAGACAAGTTTTGTAGTGGTTATCCCATGAATTAAGCACAACTGAATTTGAGGATAACATGTTGAAAATGCATAAATGCAAGGGTCACTAAAATAGGTCCAAACTAAGTGTGAGATTGTACTATCACCTTCAAGGGAGTATAATTTCTGACACTACAACAATATACTGAAAAGGGGGTGAATCAATGTATCAAAAATATTTAAAACTCTTTAATTCAACATAAATTACCATTAGTAACTTCTCCAAACATGGATCAAGATAGCTAGTATTAATCAAGAAATACAAATGCACACATTCACACAATGAATACCAAATATAGATGGAAACTTGGAATGGGAAAAACCACGATAAGAAGAGCTGCTTAGATCTATTGTCCAAATCTAGCCTCACAAAAATAATGAATAACTTACAATCATTAAGTAGGGACCAACCTAGCAGAGACACCAATCCCCTACTATATTTGTAGGAACCAACCTACTAGAGACACCAATCCCCAACACATAGATCTAAGCACTAGTTCAATAAGACACTAGTCCTACCAAGTTACAAAAATATATTTTCAGAACTTCAAGACTGATAACACATATTACACTTGATCTAATCAACCTTCAAACACTCTCCCACATAGCATATGATCTTCTGATAATGGAACACAATGATTGCAATGTAACTCACATTACATCACTTTGATATTCACATTGAATCCCTAATTACATGACATTCAACCTACTACATGATCTTTAGATGGATCCTAGACATCTATATATATCTATATATATATATTATATTTACAATTATATTCATGTTTTTTTTATTAGATAATCAGGGAAGGGCCCTAATCCCATGGTTACATCAACAGACAAAAAGGAAACAGAAAAAGGTGGGAAACAACACCACCAACAAACAAAAAAACAACAACATTATTACCTCGTAGTACAAAATTTAACATAGTAACCATAGTCCAACCAGTACCAATAAAAAATAGTAAGTTTCTACTAGCATACTTAGATCTACATAAACCATTAATTAAGTCAACAGTGTCCCAAGTGGTATTCCACCATATCATAGCTATTATAAAATAGCAGTCCGAGAAATTAAAACAAAAGGACAAAAAACTCATCATAGTCATCAAAGCAATGACAAAAAGCCATTAATTGGCTTTCTTCAATAGGTCCCCATACTCACCCATGAGAGCAATGTATTCTCTCTTTTCAGGTCCCTTGATCTCATCCAACATCTTCAAGACATCAGGTTTCCCCTATTTCTTCAACTTCCTAGTAATTTTGGATTCTCCAGAAGCAACTCCTAGCATCGCCCGCCTCATCAGTATGTTAGTTACCTTCATGAGTGTAATTAAATCCTTCTCCATATCTTCAAACTGAACCTGTAGAAATGTTAGTCTACTCTTTAAAAATTCATTGCTTGAGTCCTCAATTTTATTCTCCATACCCAAATCCCCAACTTCCTACACATTTTCAACCTCGTTCTTATGATCCTGAAATTGCTCAATTTGTTCATCCTCCTCTAATCCTTCTTCCCCCATCTCATAATATGAGTCCTCAAAGTCCATATCCTCTGAATATTCTTCCTCCTAGGCTTCAAACTCTTCATACCCCAGGTCCTCCTCTTCACACACAGTCATTTTTTGTTTGCCTTTGTTGTCCTTTGAGGCTGTTTTTGCTAGCCAAGCCGACCTTCTCCCACCACTCCATCCACTCCCTTGCCCTTGCAAAGTCTCTTTCACCTCCTTATTTTGAGTCCCTTCCTCAGTAATATTAATGACATCCCTAGGGTTTAAGTCTCTTTTGGTTTTCTTCACCTTGGGAAGTTCCAGCAACAAAGGTGAGTGTTTTCTTTTTTCTAGCGTAGCTCTAATGAGCTCAATCTCAAAAAAAAAAAATTCCTGACTCTTTTGTGACATAGGAGTAGAGGGATTGGACACATTGGCCACAGGGGATTGGATTTTTGTAGGAATAATCACCCGCCTAGTAGCAACAACAGGAGGAAGGTGGGGGTTAGGTTCCTCACTCAGGATTTCAACAATAGTAGGGTTTTCATCTATAGGTTGTTCCTCATTATCCTCTTCAAAACAATCAAGATTCTCATTTCTACCAGCTAGAGGGTTGCCATGAGGATTCAACACCAGAGCATACTTATATAGGGTTAGCATCATACCTTGGTGGAGGGGAGGATTGGCGCCCTTCTCTATATTGAGTTGCAGGGAGGACAACAGATAAAAAGGAAAATTGACTCTCTCACCATGTCGAATGTGGTTTAGCAGGGGGAAAGGGTACGCATGTACTGACATATACCTTTCCTCAAGAGTAAAGTACCACATAACAAATAGGCTAACTAAAGCAAAGGGAGGAGGGAGTTCTAATCTTGCATACCCGTTATGAAATCTTTTGAGGTTCTCCCCTTCATGCAGGAATTTGTCAACGAACTTCTGGTAGTTTGCCCCACTTTTCTTTGCAACTTTAATCCTTGATTTTGCAGACCCGTTGCTTCAACTATGAATCTTTTCATTACCTCAAACTTCATCGCTCCAATGGTAACACTACCCTTCCTCAAGGAGTTGGTAGAATTTTCCATTAGGTTCTTGTTGTATCCCTTCAGGGATTGGAAGAACGGAACCATACTAGCATTTTCAAGCATTCTCCACAAATCCACATTTTGTTTCAAGGCTTAACAATTCGGAGGCTCAATTCGCTTCCTTGGTCCTCTCATTTTACTTCTCTACAAATTTTTCAATTGTGATGGAATTTTCTTCATAATCTCCCACTCCTTTCTTTTTGAAATGTAGCAAACACTCTTTCACCAAATTACACATAGAGCCAATAAATAATGGTGAATCGAGAAGTTTCTTTTTGTGAAGGCCAATGACACATTTCCCAATACAAGAATCCCATCATTTTTCTTACAAGTATTAAAATCCCAATTAATTTTCATACCTTTCTCCACTTTAGAAATGTGGGAATAGCTGACACAAGGAAAATCGGCATGAATACAAATGACAACCCTTAACAACTTGATTAACTTCATGTGATTTTTGGTCACCTTCATGAAGGAAGAATAATTAATATTACTTCCAGTCGAGATCATCTGATACAATCTTGTGCTCCCTATGTCATCATTACATGGAAAGCCAATAAGCACCACTTGGTACTCATATTTCCTGCATAACATCAACCTTTCATTTTTCATATGGTACTCATTTTCAATTTTTTTATTTAGGATTAAGTCTCTTAAAGACTTCAAAATATTACCATTAGTCTATCGGGTCCATCTCCTACAGCTTAGAGCCATGTTGGCGGCACAATCGACAACTTTATTTCCATCTCTATAAACATGTTAAACCGTGCAATTGGTAAAAAACTTCTTAATGGCTTGGCATTTATCAATTATATTTTTAAATTCCCACGGTGGCACAACCTCTTCATTCAAAATATCCACTATAAGCTTAGAGTTTCCTTCTATTATGACATTTTTATAACCCAGCTCCTTAAGAGTATTGAAGCCCCCTAGAGCTGCCATAGTTTTAGCTTTGTTATTTGAATAGACACCCATATTCATTCTAAATCTCACTATACACTCTCCTTTATGGTATCTTAACAAACCCCCTACTCTAGCTTGTCCCGAGTTGCCTTTTGAGCACCCATCAAAGTTACACTTTATCCAATTCTTCTACAGAGGGCTCAACACAGTAGCCATTCTGGTTAGCATCTTTGACCAATTGAGTTTGGTTAGATCCTTCCTTATTCCCCAGTTCTGCTTAATCCTCATTTCTTTGTAGTTAGGCCAAATTTTGGAGAATTTTTATCTTTAGCCTCAATGTTTTCCTTAATTTGAGTTTTTATGATCATACTTACCTCCCTGCTGCTTCTCTCCACTTCCATGAATATCCTATTATTCCTTTCCTTCCATAAACCTCAAGTGACAAATGGAGGAACTTGGTTCCAAATATCAACAATAACATTATGTGAAAAAGGGCAATTTGACCAACTTTTTATAAATAACTTCATTGAATTAGGAAACACCCAATCTGAAGACAACAACATCAAGAAGTAGGACCACACTTCCCTCGCAAATTGGCAGTGAAAGAAAATGTGAATAATTGACTCCTCTTCCTGTTTACAGAGTGAGCATCTATTAACCAATTGGAAACCCCTCCTAACCAAGTTGTTAATAGTTAGAATTTTACCATGAACTGCAATCCACCAGAAACAGTTAATTTTGGGAACCAAGTTCTTTAGCCACACCCTATCCTAGAAATGGTTTGCAATAGCCTCCTGAGGTGTCACCAGTTCTTCATAAGCATTTTTTGACTGAGAAATAGCCTGAAGAGATACCTTTCCAAAGCCATTCATCTTCCCTTTCTCTTCAAACCACTTTGCCTCCCTAATCAAATTATCCAGTCTTATGAGGATTGGATCCCAATTCACCTATCTCTGGCCTCTCAGATTGTCCCTCCTTAATAAAAATTTGAACTCCTTCCATTTTCATTTCTCCATCTCCCAATTGATATAGTCAGAAACCTTTTTACCATAGATCCTATTTAGGCTATGTTTAAGAGGATTAATATCTTCTAAAGAGGACATAGTTGAAGTCTCTATCCAAGGGTCCTTCCAAAAGTTAGTATTATTCCCATTCCCAATTCTCTTTCTAACCCCCAGCTTCAACACATTCCTCAATTTAATAAGATGATTCCATAATGTTGAACCACTAGGCAAATCAGATAATGAGAGAAAATAGCTAAGGTTCCTGTTCCTCAAGTATTTAGCTTGGAAAAATTTTACCATGTCTTTAGAACCTTCTAGAAGATTCCAACCAATTTTAGCCATTAGGGATTTGTTAAGCATGGATATTCTTCTTAATCCTAGACCCCCTCTCCTTTTAGGTGTACACACTTTTTCCCAGCTAACCAGGGATAGTCTATTTTTTTCTTCAATTCTCGACCATAAATTTTTTCTCTAAATCTATTCTATTTTTTCCCCAATAGAGGTCAGGATTTTCAAAAGGGATAGATAGTATATTGAATATTCTGAAGGGAGGCTTTAAGGAGTTGAATCTTGCCAATCAAGCTAAGAAGCTTCCCCTTCCATCCAACAAGTTTGTTTTGGATCCTTTCAATTAGTTGATTCCAGTAATTATTTTCCAACTTCTTAGAGATCAAAGGTAGGCCTAGATAGGCATAAGGTAAAGTAGCTTCCTGACATCCTAGGATTTTTATCACTCTATCCTTAATCTGCTAGTTAGTATTGAAGAAGTAAATTTTTCTTTTTTCATAATGGATACACTGGCCAGAAACAACAACATTGTCATTGAGAACCTATTTCCAGAGACCTGCTTCCCCCATCGAGGCTTCCTCGAACATTAGAGTATCATCAAAAAACTTTTGAAGAGAATTTGGCATGAGTGATGAGGCAACTTTAACACCTTTGAGGGTTTTTGAGTCCACCAATTTTTGGATATTCCTTCCAAAAACTTCAGCAAAAATGATGAAGAGGTAGGGACATAGGGGGTCACCTTGCCTAATCCCACGACCACAAGAGAAAAAACCTTGGGGGAATCCATTAACCAGAACATAACACATGGGGGAGGTAACACAAGCAGAGATCATCTTTAGGAATCTTCCTTCTATCCCAAAATTCCTAAGAATAGCAAAAAGGAAAGGCCAAGAGACTCTATCATAGGCTTTAGAAATGTCGATTTTGAAGGCCATCCCAGGATTCTTTGAGTGATCCATTGAGTGAATAATTTTGTGGGTGGAAATAACAGCATCAAGAATATTTCTTCCCTAGACAAAACCTTTTTGATTTGAAGTAATCATTTTACCAAGCATCGGTTTAAGTCTTAACACCAATATTTTTGAGAAAAATTTATAGACCATGTTGAAAAGAGTAATATGTCTATAATCTTTCATGGCTAAGGCATCAAAATTTTTGGGGATAAGGGCTATAAAAGTAGCATCCAATTGGTTCAATAACCTGCCCGACCTAAAGAATTCCCTAGCAGCATTGAAAAGATCATTTTTAACTATAGCCCAGAAGGTCTGGAAAAAAATAGGAGGGAACCCATCAAGGTCAAGAACTTTAAAGGCTCCAAAGGAAAACACAACCTTTTTAACTTCTTCCATAGAAACAACATTAGTCATCTTCTTTAAATCAATATCAGAAATTACTTTAGGTATCACTTCAATAAAGTTAGCATTTACCTGATGAACTTTTCCAGGAGCCATATGGTGGGTAGAGAAGAAGTTGACAGCTTCCTGCACAATATATTTTTCATTGGTCATAATAGAGCCATCCTCTTTCACAAGTGATTGAATTTTGTTTCTAATTTTGTGTTTCAAAGTGGATTAGTGGAAGAATTTAGTGTTCCTACCTCCTTTGGTTAGCCATTGGACCCTTGAATTTTGTTTCCAGTAGATTTCCTCCTTTTTTTATCTTATACCATTGGGATCTAAGGTCTCTTTCCTTAGCACATATCTCTTTGTCCACCTAACCAACCTTCATAATATCCTGAACCTCTTTTATGCATTTTCCTAGGGTGTTCTTTATCTCAAAGATGTTTCCAAAAGTCACCTTATTCCACCCTTTCACTCTTTGCTTTATTCTACTTAGCTTTTCCACCAAGAAATACATTGGTGTACCAATTATAGGTTCCTCCCACCAAGTTTTAACCAGAGCAGCAAAATCCAAGTGGAGACTCCACATTGCTTCAAATCTAAAAGGGAAAGGTCCACTATTATGGTCCACATTTCTTTTAAGCACCAAGGAATTATGATCAGAACCAGACCTAGGAAGAGCTAAAAGAGAGGAATTGGGAGATATTTCAATTAGCAGAGATCATAAACCTATCTAATTTGACTTGGATTAGATGGTTTCCATTCCTTCTGTTGGACCAAGTATACTTAGTTCCTTGGAGGGCGATATCAATAAGACCTTCCAACTTTAAGAACTCAACCAACTCCATCATACTATCAGAATAATCATCCTTCCCTCCTAACTTCTTTGAAGGAAGGAGAGGAGAATTGAAATCCCCTCCAAGCATCCAATGGTCATCTTTCCTGAGGGAAATAGCATCACTTAACTGTTCCCAAATCAAAACTCTATCCCTACTCAAATTCAGAGCATAGATGTTTATAAGATTCCATTTCTCCTAGGAAACAATGTCTTCTAGGGTAATCATCAGACTATTCTTACAAGCGAAACAAAGAGTTCCTTTTAGTTTGAAAGGATTCCAAAGGGTAGCAATACCACCTAAATCTCCTTCCGCCTCACTAACAAAATAATTTGTGCTAGGCCAGATACTCAAAATAGCTTTATCAAAAGTCTCTTTCTTCATCTTTGTTTCCTATAGGAAGAGAACATCCACTTTATTGTCAAGAATACAAGATTTCACCAAAAACTATTTATACAAGCATTAAGGCCCCTTATATTCCAGGAGAGGTACTTCATTGGTAAAGTAGGATACATCACCACCTCCACCCCAAAGGAGCAGTTAAAGCTACTTCTTCTTGGACTTCGACCCTAAGATTGAGTCCAAGGTTCTTTGTTTTCCAACTACCACATCCCTCATAGTATCTTTGGTTTTGGAATCCTTTTGGGAAGGTCTTCCCACCTTATTTCCCCCTCCCACATCTAGTTTCTTTTTCTTTTTGGATTTTATTGGAGCTTGGGACCATCCCTCTTCATCCTCTTTATCACTAGATCCTTGAGGGAAGCCTAGAAGAGCCATAGAGTCACTCAGGTTCCTTGCTCCAATTTGGGATAAGGAGTGCATTTCCTCTAGAGACAAGTCTATCTCCGCCATAATATACTCACCTTCTTCAAGTTCATATCCCGCACCTTGAGTCTTAACCTTCTCTCAGGGAGCCAACACATTTTTCTCCATCAGGGATTCCCCGAATGGAACATTCTCCATGTTTACTTTTTCACCCCCTTTAGATCCACCTTTGTTGGAAAGCCCGGGGTTGGTAGGGTGGAAGTAGAGGCAACCACATCAAGGTTCAAGTAGACTGAATCAATTTCTTCAACAAAAGGATCAGAAATAGACTTCATGTCTAGGTTTGGATTATCCTTCATAAGGGAAACAAAAACCTCCTAAACAGGAATAGTAGAAGGCTACGCACCAAAATCCATTTCATTAGTAAAGTGATCCTCCTCTAAAATTTCTCCTTATCCTTTGAACCCTCACCAGATTTGTTCCTGCATGAATCTATGAGATCACAAAACTTCTTACATAGCTAGCAAAAGAGGCAGTCATTTTCATATTCAAGGGGTTGAGTCCAGTTACCAAACTTAGACTTAAGAAGGATTGAGGAAGGAAGGACCGTATTCACAACCACATTTACACAAATATAGGAATACACCAGTCTTGATATCTCTTCAGTAATCTTATCTATATACAAAAGACTCCCAAAAGAGTTGGTGATAATTTTTAAGATTCCCTTCTCCCAAAATTCCAGTGGGAGGCCCAGAAGGCGAACCCAAGTTGGAGCAAAGGCACCCAAGTTAGTCGACAGGTCAAAACTCAATTTCCATTTGCAGAGGGAGAGAAAGTTTTTGGATCCTGAGTCAAAATCCCAGGGACCACCAGTTAAAACCTTCAGCATGTCTTCATAAACCACAAAGGAAGAAAGAAAAATACCTCTGGGAATAGCATTTATGGTGAAGTTGCCTTTAAGATTCCAAGTGGAGGCAACCCTTTGACAAACTAGTTCAATATTTGGCCTGTACGCCAAAAAATTTCCAACAAGTGACAATTTCAAATTTTCCATTGCCTTCAACATCAGAACCTTAGGGACATCTACTTCCCAACCAATCACCAAACAGGAAGCAGATTCCAATAGCCTTTTACTCGAAGCTAGTGAGTCAGAACCCACCAGTTTGTCCACATAGGAAGCCAGTTCTTCCTCAGAGAAGAAAGAGTTAAGCCTAAGAGATAGTGAAATGGGTGACTTTCCAAAGATTCCCTCCATCTTTTCCTCGAGGGAAAGGATTGAAGTATGAGGAGGGGATGTCATATTGGGAACAACCAGACTGGCCGCTGCCACCGCAAGCGTAGTGCTAGATAAGAGGACAATATTCTTGGAATGGGGAGCCTTCCTGGGCCCCCCTCCCAACCGACCCATAAAGTAGTCAAATCACAACAGTGGACGAAAATTCAAAAAAATAGCCTAAGCAGGAAACTTTCACAGCAAAGCAGAGCTAAACCAACTTACATTCATGTGTTAACCCAAAACATAAAAATAATATCCACAAGTTAGCCACATAAACACTCCTTAACCAAATGTGTCCAAACATGTAAAATAGGTTAGATCTAATAGCCCACATGTGACACCATAATATAGAATAGGTGACTTGTTTCTCAATGTAGACTTATTTGGTCCCAATGGTCATCCATGTGCTACCTCTAGAGATCATATGCTACAAGTCATTGTCGCATAGATATAGAACAACAAACTAGTTAATTAACCAACATAGTGACCCTTCTATCACTTCAAATTTTTTTCCTAATAAACATGAATTCAAAAAACTTTGGAATAATGGAACTAAAGTGTAGACATAATCCCCTTTCAAACCACAAGACATAACTCACATCCATGAATAAATCCAGATTAAAACATGTTACAAGAACAACCTCATTGATTGGGTAACATACCTCAAACATTTCAAATCAAACTTCCAGATTACTTTTATCAACATGAATAGATACAAGCATGATATTTCAAGCATACTACATGCAATCTTCTTCATTGTTCTCAAATGCTCTGATATGACAATATGATTGCATTTAATTCTCATTAATCTGATGACATCACTCTTTTGACATTAGTGAACACCTTTTATATCAAGGACAACACTCAGGTTTGACATTACTCCTTT
Source organism: Sequoia sempervirens (assembly GCA_007258455.2). NCBI lineage: Eukaryota > Viridiplantae > Streptophyta > Pinopsida > Cupressales > Cupressaceae > Sequoia > Sequoia sempervirens. The sequence continues at coordinate 55,588,992 of VDFB02270651.1, read as the reverse complement.
GACATCAATGCCAATATATGTTCAACACCAATTTTTTTAGCAAATCCATCAATCATGTACCCTATATCATCTCTTAAAAAACCTCTAGCAATAGCTTGCCTAGGGTTACCCTTAGAGCAACCATAAAATTTTAATTTCACCTATCAAAGCTTTATGAGGGGATAACCACTTGAATTACTTCCTTAGAAGTCTCTTGGCCAAGTTGATCTTAGTAGGATATTGGTTTACCCCCCAATTTAGACTTGTTTGAAACTCAAGGGAAGTAGGAAAATTTCTAGTACTACTAAACTTAACCAATTAACATTTTCTTGTAAGACATTTTTTATACTCTAAAAAACTTCTTTTTTGTCCCTCTTCTTCTCTCTAATTTTTTTTTTGTTTCATTCCTTCCAAAGTCCCTAGGAAATAGGTAGTAGAATTTGATTCCATATTTCCTTAATAACAAGGTGAAAAAAAGGGTAATAGAGTCTCCAACTTTTGACAATCTCTAAAAGTAGCAGGAAAAATCCAATTAACATTAAACTTAAATAAGGCCTCCTCCCAAAAATTCCCTAGAAAAATTACAATGGAAGACAAATTAATTATCTTCTCATTAACATAACATAGAATGCATCTGTCAACAAGCTAGAATTCTCTTCTAACCAAATTATCAATAGTAAGGATTCTATTGTGTGAGGTAGCCCACCACAAACAATTAATTTTGCGGAGGATATTGTGATTCCACATCAAACCCCAGTCAAAAGAAGGGTCACTACTATCATTAGCATTCACATTATAACCCAAGGCTATAGAGAAACAACTAGAAGGATGGGGGTCCAAAAATATTCATCCTCTCTTGAAAGGAAATAAAAATTACAATCTCCCATATGTAAATAAAATTAATTAATCACCTCATCCCTCCTTTCTTATCTCCCTCTCAACTATAAGAGAAATTCCTTTCATCTAGGCATAAAATTATTCCACTCTATATAGCCATGCAATTGCTTACCATTCAATCTTATGAAGTATTCCATTAGACTAGAGAAAATTTGAATAGAGGACAATAGAGGGTTATTTTTCCATTTTTCTTACCAAAAATCAATCCTTTTTCCATTTTCCACCCTCCAACACCCTTGCTTTAGTAGATTCCTTAGTTTTACTAGGTTATTATAGATAAAATATCAATGAGGGAGATAGGGGGAAGACATGAAACAACATTGGTCTCTATTCTCTATATAATTAGCTTTAATAATTAGACCGTAGTATTTTTCATTCACAAGAAGGTTCCACCCTACTTTTGAATGTAAAGCTTTGTTAAAAGGTTGCAACATCCTGATTCCTAAACCACAATTATTTTTATATGTAAATAGTCTCCCAATTCACTAGAGCAATCCTATTATTTTCTTCCATACCAGTTTGAAGAATTTTTTTTTTAATCTATTCAATCCTTTCCACCATGAGGATAGAATCTTGAATAGAGAAATATAATATACAAGAATATTTTGAAGTGAATCCTTAAGCATTTGATATCTACCAACTTTTCTCAACAATTTTCTTTTCCATCCAACCAATTTTTTCTAGACTCTTCCAATAATACTATTCCATTAGTTATTTGAAAACATCTTAGTAGATAGAGGAAGACCAAGGTAAGTATCCAGAAGGTCAACCTATTGACACCACAAAATTCTAACAAACTTATTTTGAAGAGCAACATCAGAATTGAAAAAATAGGGGACACTCTTGGAATAATTAATATGTTGACCCAAAGATTTAGTATAGTTATTCAACACAATTTTCCATTTTTTTTCTTTTAAAATTGAAGTAACTCCAAATATGATGGTGTCATCCAAAAAATTGTTGATGAGAAGAGGAAGGAAAAGAAAAGAAAACTTTCACCGCTTGAAAGACATTGTTATCAATCAATCTCTAAAAAGTTTATTCCAAGAACTTCAACAAAAATAATAAAAAGATAAGGGGGGATAGGATCACCTTGTCTTAGGCCTCTACCACATGAGAAAACCCCATTAGGATATCATTCACTATGACATAGCAGTTAGGTGTTGTTACACATTCTTTAATCATTTGAAGGATCCTCACTTTGAATCCAAACTTTTGAAGAATAGAAAGAAGAAAAGGTTGGGACACTATCCTAGGCTTTAGAAATATCTAATTTTAGAATCATACCTATTTTTTATTCTTCTCCATAGAGTGGATAATCTCATGAGTAGTGAGAACATCCAAAATGTTTCTTCCCAAGACAAAGCCTTTTCTATTTTAAGCAATAATGAGATGAAAGAAATGCTTAATTCTATTAACAAGTATTTTAGAGAATATTTTATACATTGTGTTACATGGAATTATTGGTTTGAATCCTTTAAAGTATTTTCTTCTTCCTTGTTTGGCACCAAAACAATAAAAGCGGTATTGAGTTGTTTCACAAATCTACCAATCTTGAAGAAATCTCTAGCAGCGAGAACAAGATCCTAACAAATAATCTCCCAAAACTATTGAAAAAAGGGAGGAAAACCATCAAGTCCTAGGGCCTTATAATCCTCAAAGGATAAAATAACAAGCTTCACATCCTCCATAGGTATATCTTAACCATATCATAATTATCCCTTTCACTAAGCACATTAGGAATCACAGTAGGAGAAGTTTTTTTTAGGTTCAAAAGTTCACAATTTGTGAGGATATTTTTATGTGTGGAAGGTTAATTATATAAATTATGTTTAATTCTACATCATGAATTCTATCTAGGTTAATTTTGTGCCATAAAATCAACCTTATCCAAATATTTATAATTATTTATTTAAAAAATTATATTATTCTTCTAAAACATCCAAGAGCACGTGATTATAAATTAGGGTCTAATTGTACTCCAACAATAAGTTGCATATATGCAAATGCAAATGTTCTTTACAAATTCAACTTCCAAGCTCCATATATTCAACATGCACTTCATTCTTTTTTGGAAGTTATAAAACTTTGTGTTCTCTTTCACAACAAAAATATAGATAATAAACTAGCTCTACTATTTTTTATAAGATAAGTTGCATTTACAAGGTGCAGTACCCTTTACACCAGGATCCCAGAGGGCCAAAGAGGATCAAAAAACAAAAAACTAACATCATATATTTGAAAGTTTTTCAAACTAGATCCAATTTATTTTAAAGATTATTCATTTAATCAAAACTAACACTAAATATGTTTAGTCTAATTTATTCCACATATTAGACCCCAAATACAAAAATAATCAAAATTATCAAAATACAAGAATAAGCCTAACACAATGTGTCTATTATTAGTCCCCACTATAGTAGGGCAACTATACCAATCAATAAATTTGATAATTGGTTATTACTCTTGATATTATACAACCAATCAAAAGCTTCTATTATTTGTCTATCAATATCATTAATTTTGTAAGGTAAGCATACTAATCTCTTAATTAAACATTTTTAAAAATATATTTTAATTACTATTGGCCAAATATTTTGAGTACTTATTATAACCTTCATGTAAATCAAGGAGAAAAGTTTGATATATTCAATAAAAATATAAATTCCCAAGTCTAAGTGGGTGGACAAATTTCAAGTTTGACTATTAACAACGTTAGGTACAACATGGAAATACCTACAATGTAGGTTGTGTTGGTTATGTTGAGCTTACTATTCTACATCATAAGAGTTTGAAATTAGGAAATCAATAATGTGTCAAAAAAATTCATTTCTTTTGGGTGATGTGATGACTTGGAGATAATGCAAATGAAATGGAGAATAAGAGGTAGTTCATGTATGAAAAGATAAAGGAAATAAGACCAAAATATTGGGGGGAATGGATGAAGAATGGAGTGTCTATGAGAATTGGAAACAATAATCTCTCATTGATTTGAAAAGGATGTAAACTAAATTCTACCTTCTGGCCTTGATCCTAGCCAATTGTGTAGGATTTATTTCCCTACAATTAAAAATCATCAAGCAACCAATACAATATTATGACATATTATTGTAGATTGACATTCACAATCAAATGATATGATGTATTCTATGTAAAATAAATTTACATGATTTTGAAAAATAATATGTAGAAAATTATAATTTAAAAATAACAACTAATAAAATCATATTAAAGTTCCAAACATATTGAAAGGTTCTACTTATCTTACATATTTTATTTTCAAAAATATTTTTTTTTTGTAATGTCTAATAAGAAAAAGTGACTCACATGCATTGCCATAATTTAAATAAAAAATAAGATTAACTAATGTCATTTGGCACTCCTTAATTGACATATTCTAAATTCCAAAAGACATTAAAGGAACAAAAGTATTCATAGATGTTAACATTTTACAATGTAAAATCTTTGATGAACTAAATCACCACTACACCCTTGAAAAGCAAAGACAAGATAAATATTTTGTTATTACATCACAATGATATGAACTATGATGGGAAAGAAGAGATGAGACACATTTTAAACGTGTATGAAATGCAGCCACACTTGAAATGGAATCAAAACGAGTACATGACAAATCTTTAAAAAAAAAGTTTTGTTGGAAAAAAGAAAAAATATGTGAAAATTAGAATCAATTAATAGTTTTACATTAGCATATTTCCAAAGTGAGTCATGTTCATCAACTTTTGTATGCTTTCAAGTTGGTGGCCTTGATTTAAGTGAAGTGACACATGTCACTTCTAATAGGTGTGTATATACTAGAGATACTATAGTTGTTATGTCTATAGTTTCAGCTTAGGTACAAAGTCATTTTCCAATTATTAATCACTCTCATATCTATTAAATGGTAGAGCTAGAATATATCATTCAAAATATTTAAAAATTTAATAAGATGAAAACATAATTGAATTAGTTTTGGGATTAATAATTAAAATAAGTTATTTAGATAAAAATTAAGTATGTGTTTAAATGAAATTGAAAAGATTTGGAGTTTATAAATTTTTTATGGTTAATAGATATTTTTATACTATTTTTTATTATAAATTTTTAATTGTAGTGGTTCAAAATCATTTAAGATTAGACATATTGGAAGTTGAATGATAAAAATTTGAAGTGGGTCACCCACAAAATTTTATGGAAGGATGCAATTGTATGTAATTTTGACTTAGATAAAATATTTTTTTTGTCATTTGATTTTGCATTCTATTGAGTTTGGCATTTATCAACTACAAAAAGATGTCTGCCTTATGTATATCTACATAATAAAAAAAGGATGGTGCTAAGAATAACTATTAAGGCTTGTACTAATGAGAAAGAATGAGCCGTCCTTGTTAATAGTCAAGCCCTAAGGCCAATTCAATAGTGATGTAGACATAGAATAAATAAAGGCATTACATTTTAATGTAGGCAAAGTAATAAATAGTTGAACATGATAGATATTAAAATTTGTTGTCCTCTTTCAATTAGATGTTTTGATATTCAATGTGATCATTTGATGATAAATGAACTAGAATGATACCTATAAAGATACAACCCTAGTCACATAAATTAAGGCCTTATAAGAGTCAAGGCCAAGTAAGAACATAAAAATGTGTGCAAGCAAGCTAATTCTAGTATGACCCCCTTAAGAACATAAACATGTATGCAAAGTGGTGTAAATGAAAGGAGAAATATCTAAATACATTTTCCTCCCACTTTGGTCTATGTGCAACACTAAGTGAGAATGCATGCCAAAGTAGAACTATGTAGAATGATAATGACATAAGTATAAAAATCATTTGAATTGTTTGATATTGAAACTAGTGTATAATCTCATCTAGTGGAAACTATTAATGAAATAAAAAAAAAATAGTTATGATACTCCCCCTCTAATATTTTATACTACAAAGGATTTTGCTCAAATCAAAGATAATAAAAAGTGAAAAATTATGACTAAAAAGTTAGCATGCAGGCATGATGTGTAAATGTACAACTAAGTTACAAATATGTTCCATTTGTATACCTAAATGTGTGTGTGATCATTGTGAATTGAGGATGTGGATAAAAATATATGCCCATATTTTCTCCCAATGATCAAGTATGAAGACATAAAACCTACAACAAGAGAAAATGCCATGTCCCTAAGTAGAAAGGTCAAATAATTTTTTTAAAAGAACATGAACATAATATAAATTTAATATGTAATATGCGATGAAAACTTGACATGGGAAGATATTAACCAAGAAAGTTAATAAAATCAATTGAATGTGAATCTATCTCAATGGGATCAAAAGATGTGTCATTCAAATCAATGCCCCACATGGGATTGTCCTTTATAAATTGGCTAAACCAATAAAGTCAATAAAATCAAGTGGATGTGGGTCTATCAAAATGGGATCAAAAGGTGTGTCATTAAATCAATTCACTCCATAGTATTACCCTATATAATGACATGTTGCATAGATGACAATAGATGATCATGAAATGAATAAAAGTTGTATGTGTGTGTGAATTGTTATGTATGATTTAAATTAATTATATTAGATATTGTATCTTGTCAAGATGAATAAAAGTGTAAAATACTCAAACACTAAGATAAATGAAATATACAAGGTACCTTGTCTTTTACCTTTTCATCTCATTGATTGAAGTAGATGCACCCTTTTCCACTTGATTTTCTCTTTGAAATTGCTTGAGTGTGGAATTCTCTCCAATGTAGCATAACCTTGGTATCAGGATATTAGGGTGATGATTGCACAACATAAGTTTAGCATAAATTGATGGATGGAGATTGAGGGGCAAGGCTCTAATTTATAGATTTTTGGTGGCTAAAATGGACAACCAAGATGGATTGTGAGATGAAGGGCTAGGATTGATAGGAAGGTGAAGTAATTGTCACAAGGTGGAAGCTTGAAAAAAAGACTTGTGGCATGGGGAAGAGAGCTATGTGTGCTCACACATGTGTGAGAGCACATCAGGAAGAACATGTGTTTGACAAGTGGGATAGAAGTGGAAAATGTAAAAGGGTGAAAATAAATGATAATGACATGTGGATGGAAGATGAAAGTAGGGTGGTTATTTTGGTACATGTGTAAGAGGTAGGGTGGCTTCACATTTATGAGGGTTTCACACAATTGTGAACATTGAAGAAGGCCAAGGGCACTTGTCACATGATGGTAAGTTTGGAGATTTGGAGGAATTTTTAATTGGAGAAAGTATTAATGATGATTAAGATATATTAATTGATTAATTAATAATAGATTAATTAATTAATCAAGTTTAGAAGAATTGATGCATGGGGGATAAGGTTGGATTAATTAAATTAATAAACATTTAGAATAAGGGGGAATATAATAAATAAAATAAAATAAATTAATTACGGGAAATTAGAAAATGGTTAATTGTGGTAAATATTTAATTAAATATTAATTTAATTAATTGGAAAGTGATTTTGGTATGTCTATGTTTTGTTCCTCTTTGGCATGTTATTGCAACTACCAAAAGTGATATTATATAAAAGAAAAAGAAAAAAATGCCCCAATCAATTGGGAAAAATGAAAAAGGTGATGGAATGATGACCCCTCAAGAGGTTTCCCAAAACAAAGTTTCAAGGTGAACTCTTGAAAACAAGTAGAGGTTAAAATGGTGCAAAAGGTGAGAAATGAAAGTGATCACAATAGAAATGGAGGAAAAATGTTGAAAAATGGGGAAATGGTAGAAGAAATGGAAAAGACAATAGAAAAATTTAGGGCACATGTCCCTAAAATGGGCTCATGGGATTTATAAATAGGCCCGGGGGGTCCATTTACACTCATTTACACTCTATCCTATAGAAGATCAAATATCTCTCAACACAACCAAGTTTAGACATCATGGTACAAATTATATATCATACACAATGTGTGGAGTAGGTTTGACAATACCAATGGCTAGAGCATGTAGGTACATTGATATGTACTAATAATTGGGTTCCTATGGGTAGTTTAGGGTGTAATAAATACTAGGGAAAATGAAGGAAAACATGGGCACTAATCCATAGAGTAGTTCTTATGCTATCACAATTAGTGCTATTGTGAGATATTAAGTATATTTGTGGGTGGTTTAGTGTGTGCACTTTATGTAGAAATTACAGCGGAGGGGTCTCAATTTTTGATGCAAATCAGGGGTAATCAAACTCAAAAAAATCTTAAACACGTGTCTTTGTTCATCAAAAAGTGGATTTTCCTTCACAAACCCTCATTCTTGCTTGTAACCTTTCAAAAAGGAAAATTAGACATATATTTTTACTCATACCTAATCTATAGAAAAGGATACCCATTTAGGATACTCATTTGGTCATTTTTACACATATCCAAAAATAAGGTAGGGTTGTTTTGTATGGAGGGGATCAAAATTTGATTATCCTACTTCTAAGAGGGTTTTTTTTGGACTGTCTACACCCAAATGCAAGAAAACTTTCATTAGTAACTTCATCAAAATGGAAAAATATGAAATATCCTATAAAGAGTTTTTAGATACCCTCAAAATAGAAATTTTAACCAGTTTTTAGACATTTTTGATAGAGGGAAGAAAAGATATGGAATTTTCTTGTTCGCTGGAAACTATAGGGCAGATTTAGACCTGCTATTACAAAAAATGTTATAACTTTCTCTAAACTTAATGAAATTTAATCAAACCAAAACCAAATGAATAATAATTCAATTATATTTCCAAAAATTCCACATGTGGGTCATCAAAAAAGTTATACAGATCCATACCATATGAAACAACAAGACTATTACAAGAAAAATGTATAGAAAAGTTGCTCTAAATTGATTCTAATTTTCATTCCCATATTTTTCAACCTTGCCAACCTTGGTATTCATGTTTAAAACATTTATTTATAATTTTCCAAGTATTTTCCAACTACCAACCACCCACAACTAACTTCCTAATCAAATTTGTAACTTTAATGCACTTTTGACAACTTTCACAATGACAACTTTTACAATTTTGACAATTTTTTGACATCATTTGCATTATGACTCCAATTTTTTTTTAAATTGTCTAGAATGACTCCAAATGATCATTGATGGTCCAAAATGACCTTATTTACATCAAAGAACACAAAACAAGACAAAAACCCAAATTTGAGCATGAGGGTGCTCCTGCACCATACTCCCAAGGGAAAGAAAACTCAAGTCCACTTGAGTAAAGAGCTTCTTTTTCTTCCTGGTCTTCCTATTCTTCTGCACTATTTCTTTGTTTTCTTCTTGTTTTTTTCTTTTTTTTTCCCACTTTTTTGCTCTAGGTTGTCTTTTTAGCTCCTTCTCTTCTTTCTTCCTTGCAAGGTATTCCTCTTTTGGCATCCTCCTCTGAACTTGATCTCTTTCAAGAGTCTACTTCTTAATGAATTGTATCTCTTTGTCTAACAAACCTACACATACATAGTCAAATGAAAGATCAGAAATAAAATATTGAGACCTTAAGGTCTCCTCTTTGTCTCCTTGCATTAGAAACTCCACTTCAACACCCAAGAGATCCTCCATGTGTGCTACATTTGTATAACAATCTTCATACAATGTATGCACTCCTTTTCTTTAGACTCTTTTTCATCTTCATTTTCATCTGCTGCACCTGTAAACACATACTCACACAAAAGCTTAGTTTCAAAAACATAATATTTTCTTGTCTCTTTAGATGCTTCTAACACCCTTCCTTTCAACATATCTTATAACTCATCCATTCTTGTTGTTGTCCTCTTTTGCCTTCTTCTCCTCTGAATGATCTTCTTGATAGGACACTTTATCCTCTTTCTTATTGGTAAATTCCAACCGGTTTCCTGGTTTGCTCTCTTAAGCAACTGTTGCATCTCAAGTTCTATTCTTTCTGCAATTTCTTTTTGAATTTTTTCCATTTGTTCCAAGGCTTGCCTCAACTCTATGATCTCTTGCTCAACATTTATTTATTTTTTCTTCTTCATCTCACTTTTATCTTTTCTCTTTTCTTGTTTCTTGTTTTGTACCTCCTTTCTCTGTAAATCCCTATAAACTAATCTCCTCAACATTTTCATTCTCCTTTTTCAAACAATTCTTTGCACCTAGTCTTTTGGCATCCAGGTCCTTGCTTCAAACTACAAAAAGACAAAACATAAACTCCAAAAACCTCTTTTTCCCAGATATTATGGCTCTGATACCAATTTTATATAGATTAGTGGTAATCAAACTCAAAAAAAACTTAAACAAATGTCTTTGTTAATCAAAAAGTGGGTTTTCCTTCACAAACCCTCATTCTTGCTTGTAACCTTTCAAAAAGAAAAATTGGACATATATTTTGACTCATACGATCTCTGAAAAAAGACCCATTTAGGATACCCATTTGGCCATTATTACACATATCCAAAAATAAGGTAGAGTTGTTTTGTACAGAGGGGCTCAAAATTTGACTATCCTACTTCTAAGAGGGTTCTTTTTTTTTATTGTCTACACCCAAATGCAAGAAAATTCTCATTAGTAACTTCATCAAAATGAAAAATTATGAAATATCATCTAAAGGGTTTTTAGATACCCTCAAAAAAAAAACTTTTCACCAATTTTTAGATATCTTTGATGGAGGGAAGGAAAAATATGGAATTTTCTTGTTCGTTGGAAACCCTATGTAATGCCCTACCACGTACCCTAGAGAACACACACTAACAACCTAAGGCTGAACAATTTTTTTTTTTTTTTTTTAAAAGGTGCAACATTCACTTGTATGCAATTAGCATTAATATTAAGTTCTCTAGTCTAAGTTCTCTAGGGTTTGCGACAACACTACTTTTCACGCATCTAAAAATTAACCTGTAACCTTTAAGAAACATTACAATAATCAAGTACTAACATCATTACAAAAATTGCATCAAAATATTCCATTTATTTGAATCAACAATAAGGTACAACCATAACATGTTTACATGGAATTAAATTGATTCAAATCATTTAATTACAAATACAATGCCAACTAGCTCTAGTCCAATACATGATAGTGTTCTTCATCAGGTACATCAATACATTTACATTCTAAATAAAGTTATCTCCCCAATTTCCAGTGAGGTGTGAACATCAAACATGAAACATGATACATCAATGTGGTACAATACAAATACAAGTATAACAAATCCCGAAGGCCAGTACAATGCTGAAGTCCACAAATCAAGAGAAGTCATCACGAGACACATAGGAGAAGGGAACCCAATGGAGATCGATACACATTCCACCCAACCACGTGGAACCCAAAGGCCCACCCCCCATGCTAGGAGATAGCAAAGGTTCCCACCATCATTGACAAACATGCACAAGGCTAACATGACAAACAAGAACAAGTAGAACAACATCAATGACATTACACCACAGAAGGACAAAGGTACAAGACAATAGATGGTTGACATGACAATGTTGAACAATCATGGAACAACAACAATAACAGACAAAACACTTCCAGAGGCACAAAATCAACTAAGGGGATGTAAAGAACCAAGGGAGTACAAAGTTGTCGTAGGAGTGAGTGTCATCACATAATTGCTATGGGTTACCCTGGCGTAACCTTCCTAGGCTACCGGACCCTCATCTTGGGTTACCCTGGCTGCCTCTACCGGCCGCCGGACCCCCATACAAACTATACGGGACCAACTTACCTTCCAAACCAACCAGGCAGTTGGTCTTGCCATTCCAGGCCTTCTCGACTCATCTCAAGTCTATACAAGCACTTGATCCATGAGCGAGGCATTATCTTGTCTTGATTATTGTTTTAACTACCCAATTCTCCTAATTAATTAATTAGCTTATCACTTGATTAAACTCTTAGTGAGTTACCCTGGCGCCCCTTTGTGTGCCAGACCCCCACTGAGAGCCACTCCCCTACTGACAACTAGGAAACCAATAAATTCAAGCGCAAAGCCACTTGCACAATCTTAAAACTCATAATCAATACAACATGGCGAGGCATATCCTTCCTGCTTTCTAGTTACAAACTCCAATCACAAGGTGAACATACTGTGCAAGGCTAATAGGCATCACATACATGCTCAATGCAAACGCAAAAGCAGTCATCTCCAAGATTTAACATATTCTCATCAAGAAAAGAATCTCCCCTAGCCTCTGGAAGACTCCTATTAGTCACTTACATAAGGATTACACATTCTAACAAAACCCACATTCATACCAAACAATGGCCATTCACTTGTTTCCAATACCACTCAAAATCATAAGAGAGCATAGAGACATGGTGGGATTATGAGACATCCATTTTATGATTAAAGATAAATCATCAAATTCAAAGGTAAATCTTATATTCACCACTAGCTTCTTTTATCTTTTACGCTTTATCAAAATTTCTAAGAAACGATACTTCTTGATTTACACAATTAAATACAATACAAAAAAGGTCTAAATCCTTTACTAATCAATTACAATACATCTATGTAATACATACATATCTCAATTTATTTATAATTATCTATCATTTACTTGCTTGTTTACTTATTTTCATATATAATTTACCATAAAAGTAATTTATCCAAAAAAATAATTTAAGAGAATGAAAAGAATTATATACATTTAATTATACTATTCCTAATTACATAGGATATTATTTACTTTTCCCTAGAAAGGAGATAATCTAAGGGAAACCTATTTATTCTAACTTAATTTAGTTTAAAAGATTCCTTGTATAGAACATGAAAACATACTTCCTTAATTTTATTTAAGGGATAACTTAAATTAAGGACTCCCACGTTGACTTTCCTTTTCTTTTAAGACTTTAAGGGCTTAATTTATATATTTTACACTATTTTAAAGGTTACATTATAAAGTAAAGCATTCCAAGACAAAGACTAGGATCTTCTATTCCTTTAAAACTTATATGCATGACAAGAAAAGCTCACCATTTTAAAGGGGCCCGAATTTCTAAAAGCATAAAAACTTGGTTTCAGCTCAAGTTAAGCTTCTAATTCAATATATAATGATGGAAGGGAATCATGCAGCCAAAACCGTTACATTGAGATGTATAGCGGTGGAAGGTTATCGATACCATTTATATTTAAAAGAATGACGGAACATAGAAATAAAGATATATTGATAGAAAGATGTTTATATCATACACTTCAATCCCGACAAAACTAAACGCCAGCTTAAGGTAGAAGCTAATAGCAAAACATGATTAAAAGGGCATTCATTACCAAAAGAAGAGCTAAACACGACTGCACATGGTGCGGTTGGAAAAGAAAAACGAGTGGAATATGAAGTAAGATAAAAGAAATCAATAGGAATTCCTAAATTGGAAAGCAAGCTAGTAGTGAAGAAATACTATAGGGCAACGGCAGCAAAGAAATTACATTATTTTGGCCAACGAACCCAAGGGCAAGGTAAGGAGAGGCACCAGTATTAAGCTTCAATAAAAACATCACTCATCGGTTACACCGAATATCTACAGGGTAAAACAATACATTACAAACTTATATACCAAAACGACTCAACCAGAGAGGGCTGATAAACTGTAGGTTTAACTAATGGATGGCTCAAGATTCGAGCAGTTGAGGGAATAAGGATTTAAAAGTTTAGATTACAATGATTTATCTCCTCCATCGAATTAAGCATGATGATAATCCACAAGGTCTATTGCTTCGGATAAAGAAAGGTTCGATTAACATAAACCATTTCCTGTGGCCAAGATACTCCCACACATGGCAAGGCATACAAAATAAGGTGAAGAGTATTGACCAAGCTAACGGGGAGAGTAAGGCTGCGGCTAAAGGAATAAGCCCCACTCACCAAAGAAAACGATTTCCACAACCAGAGCCCTAAAGTGGATGGCATTTTGGATGAAATATTAATTTATGTTTAAATAAATAACAGAAGACTCAGATGGACGACACAGCAGGAGAAATAATAGCTATATGTAATCTTAAGTCTGGAACCGCCCAAGAAAAGAGTCAATTATGCGAATCTAGACTAACAATCCAAACAGGGATGGCGGCCAGGGGAACTGAATTAAAAGGAAAGGATAAGGACTAAGTTTTAGAAACACCAGTTTCACTAACACAGCCGAACACCAAAACCCAACTATTACGATTTTCAAGGGAGCTCCAAAAGTACATGAAGAGCATCTGATCTGAATAACAGTCTCCAGATTTACTATACAGAAGGGTGCAAGAGAAGGATATAATTTTGTGTATAAATTTAATAAGAAGCACATAAGGTTCGCAAAGAAAACAACAATGTAAGCTAAAACATTCTGCAAGCTTAACAATAAAAGCTTCGCCTTTTGAAATTATGAGAGAACTATCAGGCATAATTATATCACAGGCACAAGAATACAGAGAAAACAAGTTTATAGAGGAATACAATTCCTGTTTTTTTATTTACTTCCGAATTAGAATTTGAGTTTAGCAGAGGAACCTGGAGTACTTGCACAATCTGAGCAGAAAAAGAAGCCGATGGAATTCCAGTTCCAATTGGATTTCCAACTCTTCAAATACCGTTTCTAGTTCTTCTTCTTAGCCCTATGCCTCTGCAAGAATCCCAATACCTCCAAGATCCAAGCTTCTCAGGCTTGCGGGGAAATTTTTCTTTTTTAGAACCAGAGGAAAAATTTACAGCGATCCCTCTCAAAAGTTTTTCCACACCCCCTTTATGTTCATGAAAAGCCCATAAAAGGGCAATTATTTCCAAAAAAATCTCATATCATGAAAAGCCCATAAAAGGGCAATTATTTCAAAAAGAAAGATCCCCTGCTTTCTTTTTGTTTATTTTTAGCCAATTATGTAAATTTTGCAACTACATGCATTGGGTGACTGCCATGCCACAAATTAGAATAAAATTGACTTAGTTATTTCCACATTAATTTGTTTCTATTTGTAGCTGTTTAATAATTGTAGTTTTCCAATTCAATATTTTATTTCATGTTTTATCATTTTAATTTATTTGAACTATAATCTGTTAATTAATCTTTTTTTTTAATGTTTAATTTCCAAATACTTTTTCATTTATAAATCACCTTAATATTCTATTTTCTTACTTCAAAATTTCATTTTATTATGACATTAATTAGAAAAGAATTTATCATAAAGTTTAATTTATTAAAATCAAACAATCACTTTAACATTATTTATTTAATTTATTCATCCATCATAAAAGACTTCTATTAAATTATCTTCATGACTTTGATTTGATGTTTTCTATCTAAACAAGGTAATTAAACAAGGCACACACTTAGGTATCATCAACAACGATACACAGCGTGGAGGGGCATTACACCCTAGGGCAAATTCAGACCTACTATTACAAAAAATGTTATAACTTTATCTAAATTTAATGAAATTTAACCAAATGAAAGCTAACTCAATTATCTTTCCAACCATACCATGTGAAGTTCATTAAAATTCTGTACAGATCTGTACCACGTAAAATAATAGGATTGTTACAGGAAAAATGCACAGAAAATTTGCTCCAAATTGATTCCAATTTTTATTCCCATCTTTTCCAACCTTTCCAACCTTTGGATTTGTGTCTACAACATTTATTTATGCTTTCCCAAGAATTTTACAATTACCAACCACCCACAACTAACTTCCTAATCAAATTTGTAACCTTAATGCACTTTTGATAACTTTCACAATGACAACTTTTACAATTTTGACATTTTTTTGACATCATTTGCATTATGACTCCAAAACATTCTAAAATGGTCTAGAATGAATCCAAATGATCATTAATGGTCCAAAATGGACTTATTTACATAAAAAAACACAAAAAAAATATAAAAACCCAAATTTGAGCATGAGGGTGCTCATGCACCACTTGTGTAGGTCTTATTCTAGTGTAGCACATTGGAAAATAGAATAGTTCTTTATGTAGTAGCACTTGCATAAGGTAGAAATAGTTTTTTTGCTAAATAAAATTTGTGTAGGGTAGATTAGAACTTGAATTGAAAAGGACTTGCACAAGGGAAATGCACTTGCATGGATTGGGATAGGTATACACTAATAGGTTTATGATTAAGGCTATAGATTATTTTTCCACCATTGCAGTCTTGGGAAATGCGGTCACCTACAATGAAGTTGTGACCATTGTTGAGTGATATGGACAAATATTTTCTAGCAGTTGTAGGAATATATGAGGTGGATGTTATCTAGAGATTCATATTCATCATACCATGATGATAGCATTAGTAGATTAGTGGAAAAGTGAGACTAAAAGTACTCACTTATCGACAAGTGAGATGACAATTACTTTAGAGGAGGTATGGAGGATCATGTGCATCCCTATTTGGGGTATACTAGTGGATTATGATATAGGGACTAGGGATAGATACTTGGAGAGATTGTTTATGACTAATAATCTACCTATTAGAGGTAGTGAGATGGAACTAGTGGTGGGGATGGATAACCTACTTGCAATTCCCCTATGCATGGTTGGTTTGATTTGCAGTTTATTGATGTTAGATCAAATATTGTGTGGGTTTTTGATTGGGTGGGCTTGTGTGTTGTATAGTATTATTCTAGATGGAGTGGTTTATGGTTGGGGATATTGTCTGTTTTCATATCTATATCAAGATATGCATATTGTAGTGTTTAGGGGAGGGATGAGTCTAGGATTTCATGTTACTTAATTGCATATATGATCATGGACTACATCACTATGTTGAGCCTAGTATCTCCAAGATAGTGAGTAGAAAGGAATTTCTAAATCTATATGGGGGAATTATTCATCATATGAAGATGGGTTATATGGCCTACTATAGATGGGTGATGGATGACATTGATGAGGTGATATGGAGGCCATGGCATGCATATTAGGCATGTGACGATGATGACAATAGCCTACCATATACATAGATGGCATGTTTTTTGATTGGTCATACTATCATATTATTGAGCAATATCTTTCATCAAGGGTATTATGACAATTTGGATTGCCATAGATAGTACAGAGGAGAGAGATGATATTTTCTCGAGTGACCCAAGATATTGGGCCTTAGGGTATGAAGATGGATCTAGTGTGGGTGAGGTTATCTTGGTTAGTAATGCATCCAATTCCCTATGCTTAGTTACTAACAATAGATGATGTAGGGGTCACACCTAAGTATGCAACATGGTGGGTTGGTCTTAGGCGAGTGAGATTGACTATACAAAATGTAAAGGCAACATTAGGAGGAGACAATGGAGGAAATGGAGGATATGGTGGTGAGGGATGAGATGGTGATGATGGGGTTGATGAAGGATATGGGGTGATAGGAGGGGTAGAGGAAGAGATAGAGGGGAAGGAAGGTAGTCTAGATAAAGAGGGAACAAGTTAGGACCTTTAGCAGGACATTAAGGAGAGGAGGGAGAGGAGATGGATGTAGATTATGGGTAGGAAAGTAAGGAGGAGGATAAAGGGGATATTGAGGTGAAAATAGGTGCAACCATGTTAGAGTTAGAGAGCTATTGCTAGGAGATGGATATAACATGAGAAGAGTGAGATGTGAGAACAATTGAGAGAGAGTCTCTAGTAATCATATGAGATAGAGAGAGTTAGATCCAAAAATTTATAGGTAGATAGGGACTTCCTATGAGAAAAGTGAGATGTTTATAGTGCTAGGGTGGACACTCTATAGGCATAAGTTGGTGGAGGGGGTAGGATAGGGTGGTACAATTGACAAGAGAGAGGTACAAGGCCATTGCAAAATGAGATGCAACTTTGATTATCCTATAGAGAGAAAAATAAGATGTGGCTAGCTTAATACAAGAGAGGGATGTTATGAGGGATATGATGGGAGGTCGAAGCATGAGATAGGTGGTGTCAAATATGTTGCAATATTAGAGGGAGGCAACAAAAGAGGCACAATACTATCAATCTTTATATTAGGGGGTAGTACTATCTAGGCAAAGGGATATGAGTTTTGTTGAGTAGCTAATCAGGGAGGTCAAAATCCATGTGGTTGGGATATGTGGGTATCGAGCCACCATGACCTTAGTTTCCACCACCACTACTAGGAGTAAGGGAAATACTAGGATCACTAGCACCATCAAATGGTGTTAGTAACAATTTGGGTTATGATCAACTATATGCTTGCAGGATCACTTGTATATATATATTTATTGATATTCTGAGCCTTGTATATAAACATTGATGACACTTTGTATCATGACCAATATTTTTTGCATACATGATGAAATGATTTTGGTTTGTGGCACATGAGATTTTATGTGATTTTTATGATGGGCATGTTTTGATTTATGATAATGTGATAGATTATATGGATATTTTTTAATTTATGGTATGGTTGTGTTAGATTATATGGATATGCATAGTTAATGATTTTTATGTTTATGATTTATAAATGGATTTTATGATTATGTCTCCCAGATTATCATTATGGATGCTTATGATGGACTATCTTTATATATATTTTATGGATGATGTTAATGTATTTTATGATTTATGATTTATGTTATTCCCATGGATGCAATGGTATATGATGATGGAATTTTATGATTATGTGATGATGTATGTTTGTTATATTTTCTATATGAAAGTGATGATGATGTTATCATTATGATATGTAGTATGTGCATAATTTGATAGTGATGTTATGGATATGCAAGATGGATGTTTTTTTATGATGTTATGGGTATGATATGGATGCGATTATGATATTATGGATGCTCTTAGGATGTGATTTTTTTTATGATTATGATATGACATAATTTTGGGTAGATGTAATATATGTAGGATGAGCATTGATGATGATATTTTATTTTTAGTCAAGATACAAAATGAGAGGAAAGGGGGTACCATGGGGGTAGCTATTAGGATGGGGTATTTGGATAGTAGGAGGGGAAGATAAATTGTAGCCTTAATATGAGATACAAATTGGTCATGGTGTAGAGGGGGGAAATGAGCCGGGCTATTTAGTCAACTCATGTATAAATATTATGGATAGGAATGGGGGATAGAATGGATAGGAGGAATGAATAGAGTGGTTCATGTTGATATGTGGAGAAAAATCCTACATTTTTATATAGAAAATGAGATTATGAACCAAGGTATAATAACCAAGGTGAAAATGAAACTTTTTTATGGACTTGAATCTCAAACAAAAGGTTTTCCTAGTACACACAAGGCATGATGTAATCTTGGGGGGCATGTGAGGAGTGATCTTCAAGGTATGAAGAGATACTTATTCACACAAGTCCTTGGCATGGGCTTGGTGGATACATATAAAGAATAACAATCATACATACAAATATTCCTACACACACAAGGCTAAGATCAACCTTGGTGGGTCATGTAAACTACAACCAAAAATGACACATAGAAACAAAGAATGTTCCTCATTGAATACCTATCAAAAAGCACCAAGATATATAAAAATTTAGGTTGTCTTTATTAGGTATGGTCATGGGTCAAAAACATAAATCAAAACAAAAGACCAATTGACAAACAATTCATGCAACCATCATATGTTTTTCCAAAGTAAGATAGGTGATGGATTGGATCATACCTGATATGTGAAGGATATATCCTTTTAAAGGGTATGGAAATAATATAGATGAGGATGTTCAATAATATATATGTGGGTTTTTTGTTGTTTAAAATCTATACCTATGTATGAATTGTGATATGATGCAATGTTTGATGTGTGGCTTATCTTGTATAAGTTTAATTCTACCAATCTTAGTGTAATGGGAGAAAGCTTAGTTTATTGGGATAAGCTCAATGTCATGGGTATAAGATTATTTTATTGAGATAAACTAAGTATATGGGGTAGTGTATGAAAATTATATATGAAGGACCATTTGAATTTTGTTAGTTATGTAAGAGGGTCTATTCCTTAAACAAGACTTAGGTATTTCCCTCATTGTTCAACAAGGGATGTAGAATGGTAGTGGGTGGATAGGATGGAGGAAATGGATGAGGGAATGGACTATAGAATTAATTGACAAGATAAATCCATGATAGGTTTGTGTAGTGGGTTGTATGTTATTTATTATGGATGAAAATGAGTGAAAAGGTATGTGTATGGAGTGGATGGTCTCTTAATAGATGGTGGGGTGAGGCTAACTACACATGAAACCTGTAGAAAGGTTTTCACCAAGGTACTTGACCAAGGCACCACCAAAGTGATTCTAACCATTAGATATATTATTTCTCTTTACTATTTTATTGTATTTTTCTATTTTTTTAGCTTTTGGGATATATTGAGGATCAATAATGAAACTTTTTAAGATGGATGATGGTAATGGACTCCTCTACTGGTTGCCCTTTTAGTGTAGTAATTTTATAGGTTCCTTATCTATATTTGATATCAATAATGAAATGTCCTAGCCAATTAGGTTAAAATTTTCTTCTCTTGTCTCTATCTTAGATATTCCTCTAATTCTCCTTGAGTACTATATCACCAATCTCAAACGGATAAGCTTTGATCTTCTTGTTATAAATGTGACAAAGGAATTTATAATATTCATGTAGGTGATTCAAGGAATTGAGGAACCTCTCATCTAGTAATTTTAGTTCATGTAGGTGTGCAATCTGATACTCTTCTTCATCCATGGGATATTTTAACAATATTCTAAGTGAGGAGAGCTTGACCTTGATCAGAAAAAAGGATTCATATCCAAAGACATGTGAATATGGAGTCATATTAGTGGGTGTGAAGATACTAGTGCAATAGGTCCATAGGGTGGGATTGAATTATAGGTTCCAATCATGACCAATTTTGTTGAATATATTTTTGAGTATTTTAGGATGGTTTTGTTAGAAGCATCTACTTGGCCATTACTTTTGGGATAATGTAGGTTGGAGAAGTGATGTTGGATGTGTAAGTTTTTACAAAGGGAATGAACGTCTTGGTTTTTTAATGGTTTCCCATTATATATGAAAATATAGAGGGGAATTCCATATAGACATATCATGTAATGAAGGATGAATTTAGAAATTTTCTTTCTAGTAATGTAGGTTAGTGGAATGGCTTCAACTTGCTTCATAAAATACTCAGTGGTGATTATTATGATTTTATGGCCATTGGAGGAAGATGGATGTATTTTTTTTAACAAGCTTGAGGCCCCATTGTGAGAAAGGCCATGGAGTAGTAATGGGCTAAGATTCCTAAGATGATGCATGTGTCATATTTCCATGTTGTTGGCATGATAGATATTTAACAAATTATTGTACATCTTGTTCCATTATTAGCCAATAATAAACCATTATTATTATCTTTTTAGAAAAGCTAAGACCACTAGAATATGCATCACATATACCTTCATATACCTCATGCAAATAAATTTGGGCTTCTTTAGTGTCTAAGAATCTTAAGAGGGTCTCATCAAAGCTTCTTTAATAAAGTGTATCACCTGGGATGGTAAATCAGGATGAATAAAAAATGATTTTTTTTTTTTAGTTGTTGGATAAGTTAGGTGAAAGGGTATTATCGTGGAAGTATATATAGATGTAATGATACCAAGGAGAGTTGGGACCAACCAGTTCACATACTAATTCTATATCAAGAACAACATATGCTAGGATCAAAAGTTTCTCAACTAGGAATTCACTTGTGTCTGTTATATGACATATCTAATATTGATTCAATGATATCCATGGCATTTTCTTATTTATTGCTTAGATGAGGTACTTTATCAAACTATATTTGAGATAAATACTACTTGAAGCTATCAGCCATTATTTTATATGGGAGAACATTGTCATATTTTGTTTGATATTCATCATTACTTGTTTGATGACATGTTGGGATTCTCCATAAACCTACAATTATGTGATTTTTCATTGAATATCCATCATAAGACTTGTAATAAAAGCATCATACTTGGCTATAATTTTTGTGTATTGAAAGGTTAGCATATATTCTTTTGGAATTCAATCACCTTGTGGTGTGACAAACAAGATGCTTGCTCCTAAACCATGCTGAGTATGCGAGCCATCAAAATATAATTTCCATTTTGTTTTCTTGGTCATATAAAATATTAATTTATTTATAAATTTTGAGATAATTAGATCATCTACCACTAATGGTGCCTTATCTAGTTGATTTACTATCAATTTACCTTTTATTTATGTATGATCTACATACTCGATGCCAAATTTAGTCAAGATCATGGCCTATTTTTCCATGTCTAGTGAGAGTTGCTGTAGATAACAAGTAATTAAGTTGGTCAACTATTGAAATAAGTTTTTTTTGTGGTTGATCATGTAATGTCTAATTTTTTTAGCACTAAATAATACTACTAGACATGCTCATTCCATTGGTGTGTAATTAAGATCATATCCCACTAAGGTGCACCTGACATAGTAGATAGCTCTTTCATTTCATTGTCATCACATTGTAATAAAAGTTCCCACAATACTATTGATGTAGTAGATATGTACAATAAAAGAGGCTTTCTTGCAATGGGTGGAATAAGTAGAGAAGGTGATGCAAGGTACTCCTTAAGTTGATCAAAGTCATGCTGAAATTGATTATCCCAATGAAATATCACATTTTTGTGAATAAGATGAGAGAATGGTTGACATCTATATACAAGCTATGCAATAAAGTGTTGAGTATCTTGAAGCTTTCCTTGGAGATTTTAGATTTTATTTATACTCCTACGAGGAGGAATTTATAGTATATCTTTGACCTTTTTTCGATCCACTTTGATGCCTCTATGTGACACAATGAAACCCAATATCTTTCCTAATGTTAAATCCAAGAAAAAATTGTTGGGATTAAGACGTATTTGATATTTATCTATTTGATTAATATTTTTTTAAGTACTTGGATGTGCCCATCTCTTATCCTTGATTTACCAAAAAGGTCATCAATATTTCCTCTATTCTAAAATGAAGTAATTCATAGAATATCAAGCCATCACGACTCTATTTTATGTAGATATAGCATTCTTAAGCTTTAAAGGAATCAATTAATAGTGAAAGGTGCCCCAATAAGTGATGAAATAAACTTTTTTTTATCCTTTGCGGTTATTTGTATTTGGTTATATCCTAAAATTCCATCCATGAGTGATAATATCTCATGTCTTATAGTAATATCAACTATGATATCAATGTTTAGTAGTGGGAAATCATCTTTTGGGCATGATTAGTTGAGGTATCAAAATTATATCCAGTTATTTTGGAAAGTGTACAATATTGGATACCCACTTAGGATAATCAATTCGATGTATGAAGTCAAATTCTAAGAGTTTATGTAATTCTTCTTTTACCAAAAGAGAAATTTGTGGATGCATTTTCTTTAGCTTTTGTTTGATTTTCTTAGCATCTGGATAAAACACCAAGTGGTGCACTACCAATCACAGGTTGAACATATCATTGTAGGACAATGCAAATTTTTCTATGCTCTCTTTAGGAAGCTTGCAATGTTATATTTTTATTCATCAATGAGAGAGGTTGTCATGAGTGTGATCTTTGGGTATTCTTTAATTCCTAGAATAATGTATTTTTTTTCCTCAACAAGAATCATAGATTTCTAATAACAATTAGGTATTTTTGAAGGTAGGGAAATTTCCTCATACTCTAGTGCCACATAAAGGTTTTCACTAGGGGATACATCTTTTCTTTTTATTATTTCATTTTTTATAGTAGTTTATTGAGGTTTTCACTAGGGGACTTTTAATTTTGTAAATTTTATTATTATGAGTAAGGGTGTTGACCTTATCTCCAAAGCATGCTTCACTAATAAACCTAAATTTAAATCCTTATTTATTGACTCCTAGCTATAAGTTTTCTTAAAGTCCCATGAGGCCTAAAATTTCCTTAGCATTCTTAAATGTGTCAATATTTATAGGTCCTTATTAATCCCAATCTATCAACTGGAGGTATATGAGCAGAAGATTGGTGAAAGTTGATAGTGTAGGTGTAATGGTGCAAATCCTTATGTCTTGGAAGATCTTGGTCATATGATCAAAGGAGTATTCATAGGTATCCTCTTTGGTGCTATTGGAAATAGGATAATGTTTTTCTACTTCAATGAGAATGGAATCAAGTTTTGTAGCTTCAATAGCAGATGATTCATAACCAATACCTTGATATTTAGGATGCTCTTATAGAATCAAAGGATCAATAATTCCTTATTCACTTATTTCAAGATCTTTTCCTTTATAGCTCATGTTTTTAATATATGTAAGCCTTTAGTGTATATTTCTCTACGTAAGGAATGTGTTTCTTCATCTTTGTAGAGTCATGATGTTATATCACCTTCAATAGTCTCTTTTTCTAAGAATTCTCAATACTTGAAAATAGTTGCCTCAACTTTGAAAGTTCCTTTGGATGTTAACCTAGAAGGCCTAGGTTTCCCATGTGACTTGTGAGAGTGGGAGTTTTCCTACATGCAATGAGTTATGTAGTTCATACTCTCCACATCCTTTACAATAATTTTTTCCTTGATCTCTAGGGTAATGGTGTGGGAGGTGGAGGAAGATGTAAGAAATGATAGATATATGTATAATGATAATAGAGAGGTGATATGATTGATTGGGAAATGATGTGATCAGTTATAGCTACCTTCCAAAAATTTGCAATACTAAAAGGGTTGTGAGTAAACAAGGATAATAACTTCTATACATAACTTTGCATGAGAATTTGATACATTTATGGTAAGTGGATGGTATAGATTGCATGGAATATATCCATGGGCAATCGAGGAGGATTTTGTATGGGAGATCAAGGTTTAGTATTTGGAATGTAGTCTCCATGGTAAAAGTACCAACCTAGATGGGGAAATTTATCATTATTTCTTATTCACATTCAACACCATCATATGTGTTGATGGTAAGTTTGTTTTGAGGGTTTATTACTCCATCAAAATATCCCAATTTTTTTTATTAATTTTAATGTAAATAGATTCAAGCCTGACCCACCATATATAAGGGCACATTTAATTTTATGTTTGTGGATGAAGGCTTTGGTATGGAGTGATTTATTATGGGTGATTCATTGGATGGTAAGTCTATTTAATTAAATAATAGATGATGAGGTGAGGATAGATCTATTATGGCTTGAAATTGTTCCACATTAATCTCATTTGGGACTTGTGATTCTCACAATGCTCCCTTTAAGATATCTTTATGGAGTGGAGAGGTTTTTAGGAGTTATAGGATGGATATTTGAGTGGGTGTTTATCCATGATGGTCCAAAATGTTATTTTATTTGGATGGTTGATTAGATGGGGATGAAGCACCTTAGAAAGTTACCCTTTCATTGCATGTGGTTATGGCACAATTAGAGATTTTAATGGTTATAGTAGCTATGTGAGCATACCATTATTCAACTCTTCCTACAATAGAATCACAAGATGGAGATCTATGGACATTATTAGTGTAATTATAAGGGATTCCCTTGTTGAATGCAAAGGATTTACCTTCACCATGTTTAGGAAAAGGTTTGTTATATATACCTAATTTTTCATTGGGTGAATGGGATGTTTGGACTTAAATTTCTATCTCACCTTTATTGATGAGATATTAGATGAAGTTCTTAAGTTTCATACACTTGGATGTATCATTTCCTTTTACCCTATGGTATTCACACTATTCTTTATCTTTTTCCCATGCAATTTTAGGTTGGATTTCATTAAATGATCATGTCATGGGATATTTGATTAGGGTTTCTTGGACCATTTTATGAAAAACCACCTCCATTGGTTCTCCTAATGGAGTTTATTTTCATTTAGGATATTTATTTGTTTTTCTATCCTTGTGGGATTTTGATGTTTTCTGGATAACTTGTAACTTTGTATTTATTTTGGATGATGACGTTGTTTTTTGTTGGATACTTTGAACATGTTTAATTTCAATTACATTATCATTAAATTTTTCATCCCATAAACAAGGTTTGTCATTGGATTGATTATTGTTTTGATTATATTGGAAAAATAGGTTTTGAAGGGACCCAAAACCCTTTAAATCACATTAGATCAAATTATTGCTAAAAGAGATAAACATTGAGGCATCAGCAGTAGCCAAAAGTAAACCAACAACCAAAAAACAACGACCCAACAATAAAAGAAACAAAAACAGAAACATAAAAAACTACACAGACACAAAAACTATTTCATAGTTTTTAAGGTGTTCTCCACCTCGATCTCTTGGTTGCAGTGCAAGTTAACCATGTCCATTAATTCTTTCTTTTCTTCTTCAAACGTCTTCCTAAGGTTCCCCCTAG
The DNA here is from genome assembly GCA_007258455.2 of Sequoia sempervirens. NCBI lineage: Eukaryota > Viridiplantae > Streptophyta > Pinopsida > Cupressales > Cupressaceae > Sequoia > Sequoia sempervirens. The sequence goes on along the minus strand of VDFB02270651.1, from coordinate 55,562,911 downwards.
TTATGGTACATAAGCCTTTGGCCTTTTCTTTGGAATTCTTCTTTCCCTTACCCTTGGAAGATTGGCCCTTTTCAATCATATCCGTAAAGTACAACTGATCCTCCCTAAGCTAACTCATATTTCCAAATAGAACCTTCAGGGACTCTACACTATTCTTAACTAAGCTATGACTAACCTACAATAATTTATTGATATCTTCATTCGTTTCCTTAATCCTTCCCTCTATTTTACCAAGGCGATTCTCACACTAGGATTTGAAGTCAGAAAATGAGCATTCTAAATCTACTAGTCTTTCAATTAGCATGTCTGAAGAGGAGCCCTTCGGCTGGTTCACCATGTTCTCCTTCAAACCCATAATCTTAATATTGACCTTGTTAAATTCCTGCAATAGCCATTTGGAAAGTTTAAAGGTGAATGTGGAACCTAACCAAGCCATATCCAAAAGCTCAAACATGGAAGTATTATCATTATTTAGATAAGAAAAATCCTCATAAAGAGGATTAACCTTCAGTAGCTCAAGCTTACCAAGGTTTGGATTCACACCATCCTCATCATGAAAATTCCTCTCAATTGACGCCTCCTCACTGCCCAGATTCCCAACACCCTCCCCACCAAGAGAAGACTGTTGAACAGGGGACTCATTAATATCCATAGCTTTGTTTTCCCTATCCTTTAGCTGATCTGGAGAAGCCTTATTACCCTTCCTACCACCTTTTGAACCCTACTTCAACTTTGTGATTCGTCCAGAAGCCCTTCATGCAATCTCCTTAACCTCATCAACCCTAACCTCAACATACTGGTCCTCCTCCTCGCGACTAGATGCACTAGAGTCTTGGCCATGAAGCTCAACATTCTCCTTAGATAGCCATTAATGAGAACCATTAGAATTAATATCAGTGTTATCTCCATTAGAAAGGGACCCACAGGAACATGACTTCTACATGATAGGCTTCTTAGTGAGCCCCTTCTTCTTTAAAACCCCTTCTTTCTTTTTTTAAAGGAGGCCACCACGAGAGATGATGATCCCCCCAAATATTTCTCCTCCTCCACATGCCATTCCACTTCACCATCAGCACTAGTCTTTGAGCCAGTCAAAAAACTTCTCACTTATGGCCTTCTCTTTTCCTTTAATAAAATTAGCAAGAGTATGAGTTCTCACATGCTTAATGATGAGAAATATGAGCCCTTTGTGAAGAACAGGAGCCCTATGATTCTTCAAGTGTGCATAAACTAAAACTTCCAGAGATGACAAGAGAAAAAACGAGAAAGAAACATGCAACCCATGTATAAAATGATTAAGCAGGGTAAAATGGTGCCCTAGAATAGCAGTATATCAGCCATCAAGAGTAACTACACAATAACCTCTGCCACATCATCCCAAATATACTTCAAGGAAGCCCGTTCATAACCATCAGCTTCGTACATTCATTGTCTTTGAAGAATTGGTCCATAGCATCGTCATTACTCTTGCTTTCCTTGAAAAAGTTGTGACCATATTCTGACAACCCAGTAATGAAGGAAATAAAGTCTTCATTGATCAAAAAATCCATACCCTTCACCTTCAAACATCTATTGTGCCAACAATGGACAAAATCCATAGAGGCTTTGGGATCATGACCATGGAGCCTCTCTAGATAGGGTGTAAAATTCCCATGTCTCAAGATTCTCCAAATTTTGCACTTGTTCCTCCATCTCTCATAGGATAGAGGTTCAATCCTACTTCTATCTCCACCCATTTTGACTGTCACCATTAACTGATACCCCAGCTGAATCACACTGGCCTAATTAAAATTAGGCAATACATAACCCAAAAAGCATGTGGTAATAAGGAGGGTGATAATAGCTCAATCACCCCAAATCACAAGCTTTAGATTAGCTATCATTTCATAATAAAATCTTGGCCTCCTTATGAAGGAGAGAGTACTCCTCCCATGCCTTAAAATTATGAAGACTGATAGCCTTGTTTGCAAAGAAATCTGCCAGGCAATTACCTTCCTTATAGATATGTGTGACACATATTTAATCAAAGGATCTTAACATCATGATAGAATCCACAATAAGTTGTTTGAAAGTCCAACTTGGATTCTGATTGCCAAGTAATCAATTGACAATGTATATAGAATCTCCCTCAATCCATAACTTATAATAACCCCTATCCAACACAACATTGATGTTGATGAAAGCAGCTTCGGCCTCAGTGCGATGATTGGTATGGTTTCCCAATGGGATTGGGTTGATTATCATTGTTGTCTTTAGTTTCCTTGTATATTTTGAATAAAAATTTAGCTATAAGGGATTTTTTGATGGTTACCCCTTTGTCTATGATTTATTTAAAGAAGGTAGCACATTCAACTTGTAGGTGGAAACCCATTTCTTGACCTAAGTTTTACACAAAGATAGTGGGAAATTAATTCTTAGGAATAGGCCATAGAAATCTACTAGCAAGATGTCATCGTAGTTGCAAGAAGAAAAGATCTCCCGTTCTTTTAATTTAGTGTTGTACAAGTCTAACATAGTGATTTCATGTTCACTATTATAAGAGAATTTTACAACTTTTTTGGCTAAGTATTTGAAGGTGATGACAAAGCCATGTGGAAGGTGAATGAACCATTCCAATGCTTGACCTCTCAAGCTTTTAGGGAATAGTCTCAAAATATATATTGCTTTAAGAGACTTCTTGACAAGCTATGCATAATTCTTTGATGTTATATCTAGGATCACATTTCCTTTTGTATTTATCAAATTTTGGAATTTCAAATTTTTGGGGAAAGGAATGATGCTAGTGGACCTATCAAATGGATAAGAACATATTTCATCAAAAGTTTGTGGTTTCTTTTATTGTTATACTTAGATTCATTGAATTGTATTCCTGACATATTAGATCTCTTGTGTAATATTGATGGGATTGGGGTTGTTTGATGTGTAGTTTGAATGTATGGAATTGCATGGATGTATATTTTTTGGTTAAGGTGTATTTGTTGGTAATGTGATGTAGGAATGTGGGTTGAATGTTGGAGGTTTTATTGTGAAGAGGGTGGATTGATGTATTGATAATGTCTTGTGTTAGAGGTATGTGTGATATATGTTGTATGTTGGGGGAGGGATGTGTGTAAAATATTAAGGGGTGGGAGAGAATTTTTGTAATGTTGAGGGTTGGTATGGATATATGAAGTTTTTGATTGAAATTTGTTGATTAATTTAAAGGTGGTTGAGGTGTGGAAGGATTTCTGCTAGAGTGAACTATTCTTGTGGGTATTGTGACTCTAAGTTATGTAGACAAGTTAGGTTTTATTTATTGTGGGGGCAAATGATATTGTTGAAGGCTTTGTGAAAGGTTTAATTTTTGTGTAATATTGGGGTTGTGTGATGGTTTAAGTGGTTGTGATCCCCATAGGTTGTCTAAGGGGTTGGTGGATGTTATGGTTGTTGCGGATGAAGTGTCTCTTTTCTAAGTTGTGAAATGTCAAATTATGATGGAAGTTTACCCCCACCTTAAATTAATTACAAGAAGAAATTTTATTTATAAGATTCAAATTATTTTTTCCATTAATTCTTGATTTTGTGGATTTTGGGAAAAATTACATTATTAGTGAGTATTTAGGTTGTACCATGAAAATTTCATCTATGTTTGGTGCTTAAGGATATGTTGGTTGGTATGTGATTTATCCTTGTAATGTAGGATCAAGATATTCAAGGGGCATCCATGTCAAATTATTTGACTCCATTAGTCTTTTGGTTTGGGTCCTTGTATGTGGCATGTAAAGGTAGACCTATTTAAGTTTGGTTTTGGTATATGGGTGTTGATTTGGTTTTGAAGTGAGGGATGTTTTTGTTTATGATGTTAGAATAAGGGATGTTTATCTCTAATGAATGATATAGATTTTTGTTTTAAGGATATAAATGTCTTTTTTTGGGATAGTATAGGATGGTTTGGACTTATATTTTTCATTTTCAAAAGATTGGATGTGTTTATGATGTTTGAGATGAAGAATTTTATTTGGATTTGAAAGGTTTTGAACTTTGGACTAAATTTTAATTTTTGGATAATGATGTTATGGAAGACTTAACATGTAACATGGAAAAAAATAAACTCATTATAAGAAAAACTAGATCCTTAATTATTAGGGATGATTAGGATTTTATCCCTTCTTACTTAGGGTAGGCAAGTTCCTAAGAAAAATGGATGAGGATTTTTGAAGTACACTAACTTAGTAATCACCAATGCCCTTAGGTAATTAATCCAAAGTTGAAAAGTTATAACTCAACACACAACTTAAGATAGGAAATATCTTAAGTAATGTATAAGCTAGAGATAAAATATTAAAGGATTTATACTTGACTCTTGGAAAAATTTGATTTTATTTTGGATGATAGTCTGTGACTTTGTTTGACTTTTGATTGATAATGGAGGTTTAAGTGGGTTTATGAAATATAAATGAAAGATTAAGGTATGTTTATGATTTTAAGTTCAAAGAAAAGGAAGGGTGGTTATGTCTATGGTTGAAAATGATTAGGTGGAGGTTTGAGAAAATTTGAAATGTTTATGGAAGTTCATGAAGGTTTAATCTAAGCCTAAATCAGATAATGGTTGATGGAAAATCAAAATTATATGGATGAAAGGATACCTTGGATAGGTCTATGGCTAATGAGGGTTGATTATTGGAGGATGAAAGATGTTTAATATAATTTGATGATTGTACTATATTTGTCTATGATTACCACTATCAGGATTTAGGTCTAAAAAATATATATTCTTTGGTCTCAAGAGTGTTATGGTATGGATTTAGTGAAGAATCACAAGTTTTAAAGTACAAGGCAAAAGCATTGTGCTACAAACATGTAGATTGAAAAGTCAAAAACACCAATATGCAAAGGCACTAGAACATGAAATGGAAGCATTGGTTGATGTAGGTTCTAAAGGTAGAGAAAAATCATTGATTGGCTTAGGTACTAAAGGAGTAAGCACAAGTGTTGAAACAACACAAGCACAAAAAAAAGTGAAAGAGTGAATTTATAGTACATGGGTGCTAAATTGGGAAGCCTAATTGTGTTAAATATTTGGCAAGAGATATTCAAACACAAAGACATAATAGATGACTTGAGCTTTTAGAGTAAAATTTTTGAATTGGATTTTATTAGTTTAGCACATGAAAAATTGTTAAAAACATGAGCACGTTCCCTAAATTATTGATGCAAGAGCATCCATGGAAATTGGCAATCTTGTATCAAGTATAATTTTCAATTTTTGTTGAGCAATTTTGTAATTTTGTGATGAGTAAATTTTGGTTTGGAATTCAAGTTGAAGGTGGTAAATGATATATATTTGAATCATTAAACTTGAAAAATTAATTTCCCTTTGCACATTGTCAAGTTGACTTGTGGGAGAAAAGGCAATGAAAAAGTATTTTTAAAATATTTAAATTTAAAATATTTGAAAGGAAATTTGGGGTGTTGGGATTTTAATGTGGAGATTTAAAACAAAATTTAATGATCCCTAAAAATTAGGGACTAGGAAGTGGTCTCCAGGACTTGCTTTGATTTTTTTATTTTTCAGGAGTCAAAAAGGAGAGAAGAAAAACTGAAAAAGACTCCTATCTTTAGTGGGCTGCTGGAAGTGGGTTTTAATTGTTTTTATTTGTTTTTTTGGGGGGAATTTGGTGTGAATCAGAAATATGGGTCGTGCCAGATTGAATAGGCCCAAAAAAAATAGTAAAATTAATTTCATGACAGGAGTAAAATAGGAAAAAAAACCCATTCTTTAGCATGAAGGTTTGAAGAGAAAAGGAATTTTTTTGGGAAAGCGGAGTGAAGGAGGCATAGCTTTCTCTGGAGGATGTTTTTGTGATGATATTTTGTAGGTTGGACTGATAAAAAACAGCCCATGGATATTTTAGAATGACAAGGATGAATATTTAGAAGTTGCACATGTTGTTTTAGTGCTGGGAGATGAAATTTTGTTGCAAAAGCTCATATAACTGAGCATATGAATGTATTTGAAGGTATTTAATTACATATTTGATGCTTGTAAGAAGCTTAATTGCTGCATATCAGTCCATTGATGACTGAAACCCCTTTGTAATTAGATTTATTTTAATGGTGAAAATCAATGGTTTCATCTGCAAGAAGTTTTACGTATGTTAGTTTGTAATTTATCTATTCCAGTTGAGTATTTGTTGTGAGAATTTGGAGAGTATTTTGTAAATTTAAATTACTCTCTACATTAGTGGTATCAAAGCAACAAGATATTGAGTGTGTAACAGACCACTAAAGTGAGGTGGTTGCACCAGGATTTGAGTGTTGTGGGTTTTGGAGAAATGGATGGGAGAGGAGCCCATCGTGGTAGAGACAGAGGAAGAGGAAGAATGGAAAAATTTGTCCATGATGGTGATTTCAAAGCTTTGAGAAGACAAGTGGAAAAACTTCAAGAAGAAATAAGAAGAGGGTTTTCACAGAGAAGGGAACCAACGAGTGATGAGGAAGAGGAAGAAGCTCTAGAGAATGTTAGCCAAACAACTTAACAGAGAGAGGAAGTTGCAACAGTTGCAAGGGATCCATTGTTGAGAGTTTTATCAAAAATGGGGAAAATACCTAAGATTTATGTCCCTACCTTTCATGGAAGTTTGAATCCAGAAGAACTAATAGACTGGATAAATGATATGGATGAGTACTTTAAATTTGAAGAAGTTGAAGACCCAGATAGAGTAAGATTTTCCAAGACAAGATTGAAGGGACATGTTTCAATATGGTGGACAGAAATTCAGTTAGAAAGAGGTAGAAAAAGGAAGGAGAAAATTAAAAGGTGGGATAGAATGGTAGAGAAAATGAAAAGGAAATTTATACCAATAGATTATGAGTTAGACTTACTCAAGAAAATGCAAGGGTTGAAGCAAGGAACAAAAACGGTGAAAGAATACAGAGGAGTTTCATAGGATCTTGATTAGAAAAGGAAATGTTGAATAAACTAAGGAGAAGGTTTCAAGGTACATTAATGGTTTGAGACCAAGCATACAAGAGGAGATGGCATTGCTGAGAGTTATAACTATGGAAGATGCATACCAAGTTGCCTTGAAAATTGAGGAAAGTGAATAAAAGGTATGATAGTAAGCAAAGAGGAAGAGGCTGTGAAGAGGAGATTGAAGGAAGATCATATGGGGTAGATAATAATAATTAAAAAAAATCAGAAAAAAGAAGACCAAGGCAGCAGCAAAAATCAGAGGTATGATGGTTCATATGGTCCTAGGGATCAAGATTCAAGAGGTAGAGGAAGATCGGGTAGAGGTTTTGGAAGAGAAACCTTTCAAGGAACTTGTTTTAAGTGTGGAGAAGAAGGTCATAGGGCATATGATTTTCCTCATGAAGAGGAAATTCCAAGAAGAAGGACTGAAAATTATAATAGAGCAACAAATTTGAATAGAGAAGATGCAGGGTCATCACATTCTGAAGAAGCAAAAGATGGTGAAACTTTAATGAATAGGTGAATACTGTTGAATGAAGATGATAATTCAATTCAAAGAAAAAGTTTGTTTCAAACAAGATGCAAGTGCCAGAACAAGGTATGTAATGTCATTATAGATGGAGGTAGCATAGACAATCTTGGTTTTGAAGAGATGGTGAGAAAATTGCAACTAGAAAGAAGAAGGCATCTGCATCCATATAGGATAGTATGGCTACACGATGATAGAAAAGTATTAATCAGCAAAAAAATCTTGGTAAAAAATAATATAGGAGGTTATAGAGATGAAATTTTATGTGATATTATTCCTATGAATGTGTGTCATATTTTGTTAGGAAGGCCTTGGCAATTTGACAAGAAGGTGATGCACGATGGTTATGCCAACACATACACATTGATGAAGGATGGAGTGAAACACAAATTGAATCCATTGAAAGAAGAAATGGGTAAGGTATGCAGCAATGCTATGCCTTTTTTGGTTGATGAAATCAGAGTTTTAGATGGTATGAATCTTGAATATGTTAGCTTTGTTGACACTAACCATGAAGAATATGAGAAAGCTGAATTGTTGACTCAAATTGAAGAAGAGATCTTAAGTGGAAAGAATCTAGTTGTAGAGGGTAAGGTAAAATATGATTTTATTGTTTCCCTTGATTAGAAAGAGAGTGAAGGAGTAGATAAGTTTGTTGCAACAAAATTTTCTTTTGATAAATTTGAATTGGAAGAGTTGAGTGTGAAGGTTAATGAAGAGTTTTCTGAAGAATACTTGTTTGAGAACAATGGAGGTGAAATTTTTTTGATTAGTGGTCATGGTTCCTTGTCATATAATGATGAAATTAAGTATTTTGATGATAGTACTAATTCTTTTTTGAGTGAAGGAAAACAAATTGCAGCAATATCATGCCTTTCAAAAGGCATTGAAATAGAGGAATTTCATGAAGGAGACATAGTGGAAGGAGGTGGAAAAGGTGGAACAACAAATGAGGCAAACAAATACATTTTTTTTTATGAAGGAGAAGGTATAATTTTAATTGTTAGTTTTGATTTTGGTGAAGTATATTGGTGTGGCAATATATTTGATGCTTTGAATTACATGATGGGTAGTAGAAGAAGGATGAAGCATGGTAAAGTTGTAAGTTTACAGAAAGTGGTGCATAGAAATATTTCATTGGACAAGAAAACAAGGTGGATCCAAGATAGACATAAGGTATAATTTTTTTTTGAATGAAAATCATGAAACATTTCTTTCTACTATGGGTGTCTGATGTAGAAGCATCCATGGAAAATTGGCAAATCCTATATCAAGTATAATTTTCAATTTTTGTTGAGCAATTTTGCAATTTTGTGGTGAGTAAATTTCCATTTGGAATTCAAATTGAAGGTGGTAAATGATATATATTTGAATCATTAAACTTTATAAATTAATTTCCCTTTGCACATTGTCAAGTTGACTTGTGGGAGAAAAAGCAACGAAAAAGCAATTTATAAATATTTAAATTAAAAATATTTGAAAGGAAATTTGGGGTGTTGGGATTTTAATGTGGAGATTTAAAACACCATTTAATGATTGCTAAAAAATTAGGGACTGGGAAGTGGGCTCTAGTACTTGCTTTTATTTTTCTGCTTTTTCAGGAGTAAAAAAGGAGAGAGAAAAATCTGAAAAAGACTCCTATCTTTAGTGGGCTACTAGAAGTAGGTTTTAATTTTATTTTGAGGAATTTGGTGTGCAGAAATAGCATCGGTCATGCCATGTTGAATAGGCCCAAAAAAAAAGCATGTAAAATTAATTTCATGATAGGAGGAGTAAAACAAAAAAAAAAAAAACCATTCTTCAACATGAAGGTTTGAAGAGAAAAAGAAGAATTTTGGGAAGGTAGAGTGAAGGAGACATAGCTTTCTCTAGAGAATGTTTTTGTGATGTTATTTTGCAGGTTGTAATGATAAACAACAACCCATGGAGATTTCAGAATGACAGGGATGAAGATTTAGAAGTTGCACGTGTTGTTTTAGTGCTCAGAGATGAAATTGTGTTGCAAAAGCTCATACTACTGAGCATATGAATGTATTTGAAGGCATTTACGTACATATTTGATTCCTATAAGAAGCTTAATTGCTGCATATCATTCCATTGATGACTGAAACCCCTTTGTAATCATATTTCTTTTAATGGTGAAAATCAATGGTTTCATGTGCAAGAAGTTTTACGTATGTTAGTTTGTAATTTCTCTATTCCAGTTGAGTATTTGTTGCGACAATTTGGAGAGTATTTTGTGAATTTAAATTCCTCTCTACATTAATTATTCAAGTAGGTGTGTTAACTAATGTTGGTGCAAAATAGAAATTAATCTACTAAAACCTTCTATTGGTAAGTGAATAGCTAGGGAAAGCCACATACACTTGAATTCCCTTACCAATGGTGGACAAAATGCTTTACCTTGGTTAGCTCTATCTCACCACTTGGAGATCCATTTTTAAGGACTTTGAGGTATGATACACATCCCTACACCATACTAATTAGTGGTTGATGGTCTTAGGATTTTAATTAAAATCTCTTTAGGGGAAATATGGGAATACTAGCCTATCTAAAAGAATGGTATGAGAGCAACAATTGCTCAAACCAACACTTCTCCTTGTGTCCTAAGGCACTAGACCCCCCAAGAATCCACCAAATATGACATGACTAGATTGATGTACAAATTTTTTTCTCCCCTCTTTATATACCCCATTGGAAATAATGGTTTAAAATTGTCCCTTGGGGTGATGAAATCCCCAAGTAGGCCTCCTAGTGGGAAAGGAAATTTTAAGTGTTTTTCTATCACCCAAGATTGCACAAGGGGAGAGCATACATAAAAACTAACACTCAGGATCCATTCTAAAACAAAAAGGAGAATGTAAAGTTTTTTATCTCCATTATCAAACTAAGAACAAGGGGGGACCATAAAAAATCACACCTCCAAAGAAACAATAAACAAAATTTATTTAACTAACTACTCTAATCTAGTGCAAAAATTAATAAAATTTGACAAGTGAACCTACATCAAATACATTATTATTATTATTTTGGGTTTGATATACATAACACATGTTGCACCACTTGATTAGTAGACAAAAAGGTTAGCTTAAAAACTGAAATATAAAATAAAAAAAAGACCTAAACAATGAAAGAATTGATTAACAAAGCATAGGGACTAAACAACATAGATGCTAACACAGAGCACAAGTGTTGAACACCTTAAGAACTATTCAGAAAAAGGTGCAACTAATGAAAATGAAAAGAAAATAAAAAAATCATACTTGAGAGCTACTCCACAAAGTGAATGTGCTAACTTAGAGGTGCAAAACTATGAATTCACTACTCTATAGATTGAAATCACTAAACCAAGTCTCATATAAGAAAAAAATAGATTACGTACAAAAAAAAAGATAAAAACACAAAAGAAAGGTTAGAAAAAAAATAATAGAAGAGAATCAATAGGGAGATGGACGTAGGGGTGAGCGAGAACACATACAAAGGTGGATGCTTGAATTCTGTGAAGGATGGAGATGGTGAAGAGGACTAGTCAAATGATAAAGATAGGGTTTGGGGGGTTGTTGCTGGTATCTTGGGCTCTCTGGGGTCTTGGAGTTCGTTATAGTGGTTGTTCCTAAGCTACCCACATCTATTTTATGCGTTTATGTTGGGTGATTTTGTTGTTATGTCGGTGTCTTTGGTTGGAGCTGCGAACATGCTTTCAACGGAGGTGCCTCTCTTGCTTCCTCTTTTATCCTGCGAAGAAGTTGGTGGTTGACATGGTGCTTCCCAGTGGTGTTTTCTTGGGCCTACATTTTACTAGTTGTTGGCCCTCTTTTGGTGTTATTTAGGAGAGTGGTTGGCTTTTGTGCCTTCTTGGTTCTTGGCTTGGATTTTTTTTGTGGTTGGGTTGCTACTTTTGTGGCCTTCCATCTACTATTTTGGAGCTGGGGGTTGCTGGCTTGTGTTTCTCTCCTATTTCGGGTGTTCTTCCCCTAGTCTCAATTGTGTATCTTTCTATTGGGGGTCTTTTTCTTCCTATCTAAAGGTGGTTTTCTATTTGTCTACGTCTTACTATTTTCCATCCCATCTTCTCTATGATTTAATGCTTCCTATCCTTCATTGGTTCAACTCCCTTGGTGTGGGGGAGTCTGGCGTTTGATGGCTGTTGAGAATGGTGAGTCATGGTGGTAGGAGATCCCCTTTGGGTTTGTGAATTCTTTGTGTTTCTGGACTCTATTTATGGTTTCTTTCTATTTATGTGCCTATAGAGGTGTTTCCTTTCCTGTTTATTTTGGTGCTCCTTTCTTTTGGAGTGTGGGGTTTGTAGAAGCTCTCTTCATGTTGCTAATGAAAGCCTTCTAGTGGATTTTTTGTTGTGCTCCCTTGGAGATTTTTTTGGGAGATGTACTAATGTATTTTGTTTGAAAGCTTGTTTGTTCTCCTCTCAGAATAAGTTGTTGCTTTATTTTAAAGGGGGTTTTTTTCTTCTTGTGGGTTGAGTTGCTTTTAAAGTCTATCTAGTTTTCTCAGAGGTGCTAGTGTTTCCTATTGCTGACTGGGGTGTTGTCTATATCTTTCATCTTATACCTAGCCCTCTTATCTCCAAAGGATTTTGTGTTTGGCCTTTCTATTGGTGTAGTTTTTTTCTACTAGTTTCTACAATTATTGTCTTCTATTGAGGGGAAGATTTCTCCTATTGAGGTGGATCCCTTTCCTTTTGGGGTGGTGTTGGTTGTTGTAGTTGCAGTGGGAATTTTTCCTCTATTTTGCTAGTTCCTTTTGAGGTGGAGCTTGTGTGTGCAAAATAATGACCTGGCTCTAGTAGTAATAGCCTTCACTTCATTCTCTCATATAGAGGGGAGCTCACTCCTTTAGAGGTGGATTTTGGGTTGGTGTTTTAGGACGGTTGGTGCAGGATGAAGTTCAATGCTTCTTAGTGCTCTATGATGCTATCTAAATCCCTTATTGAGGTGGGGAGTTTGGATATTATGGGAGTGGTTGAAAACAATGCTTCTCTATGTTTAGTCTTTCCTTGTATCTTTCTTATTGAGGTAGGGAGATTGGTGGGATTGATTGTGTTGAATGTGAGCATTTTATGCCCTCTTTATTGTGACTCTTTGTTGAGAAAATGGTTTGCTATGGCTTGGTTTTTGTAGGTTGTGTTGTTGCCTGACTGATTCAGGTGGGTTCTTTCTATTGTTGGGCTCTAGGTCCCTATTAAAACCTAGTTGTAAAGGGTTTCAAGACCCCTTCAAAACCTGATGTTTGCAACTAGGGTAGTCTTGTGCATCTTTTGGGTGGATGTTGTTGATGGGTTGTTGATAGTCTATGTTGTTATCTATTTGTAGCTTCCTTTGGACAAGTTTTTAAAACCCTGTTTGTAAGGGGTTTTAGGTCCCCTCAAAACCTATTTTCCCATTAATAAAAAAAAACTAATAGAATAAAAATCACAAAAATAGAATGAAACCATCAACAAACAAGTAAAAAAAATAAAAATAAAAAATTCTAACAAAAGCAATAATTTGTAAGGTGGAAGCACTATGGGGTAGATGTGGTGATGGAGTCATTAGGGTGCTACTTATGAAACAAAGGTGCTAATAGATAAACCAAAGATGTTTTACAATCTAGGATGTATTAACTTACATAAAAACTCAAATAGTTGTTAGCTTTCAAGATGTGGGTCCGACCAAGTGTGCCAAAATGAAGATGAATAAAAGTGTAAAAGACTCAAACACTAAGATAAATTAAGTATACTAATTACCTTGTCTTTACCTTTTCATCTCATTGATTGAGTTGAAGTAGAGGCACCCTTCTCCAATTAATTTTCACTTTGGAATTGCTTGAGTGTGGAATACTCTCTAATGCAACATAACCTTGGTATCAAAAGGATGTTGTGGTGAATTTTAGCATAGATTTATGGATGATGACTAAGGGACAAGGATCAAATTTATAGATTTTTGGTGGCTAAAATGGGTCGTTGAGATGGATTATGATATGGAGGGCTAGGATTTCATAAGAATATGGAGCTTTAGAATTGTGAAAAGTATCGCAAGGTGAAGGCTTGAGACAATGAAATTTGGTATGGGGAAGAGAGCTAAGTGTGCTCACACATGTGTGAGAGCACATTGGGAAGAATATCAATTTGACAAGTTGGATAGAAGTGGAAAATGTAAAGGGGTGAAAATCCATGATAATGACATGTGGATGGAAGATGAAAATGTAGGGTGGTTACTTTATGACACGTGTAAGAGATAGGGTGGCTTCACACTTATGAGGGTCTCACACATGCATGAGCAACCAATAGAAGATTTTGGTCAAAGATGAGGCAAAATTTGATATTGAGTTGTGCATGCTCACACATGTGTGATCATTGAAGAGGGCTAGTCACACTTGTCACATGATGGAAAGTTGGGGATTTGGAGGAATTTTTAATTAGAGAAAGTAGTAATGATGGTGACGATAAATTAATTAATTAATCATGGATTAATTAATTAATCAGGTTTAAATAATTAATGTGTGGGGCCTAAGGTTGGATTGATTAAATTAATGAACCTTTAGAAGAAGGGGAAAATGTAATAAATTAAATAAAATTTAATTAATTAAGTAATTTACAAAAAAATAGAAAATGTTTAATTATGATAAATAATTAATTAACTTTTAATTTAATTAATTATGTGATAGAAATTGATTTCAAGGTGTTTATAGCTTGATTTTTTCACACATGTATTTATTCTTTATGTTTATCTTATGTGATAGCTTCATGTGTAACTTTAATGTATGGTGTGCTACGTGGATCATTAAAAGAATCATCAAAACCAATATACTCATCATCACTAGCATTGGAAGAATCTCATCCATTTCCATTTGATTAGACTCATCATGTAGAGTTTCTAAAGATGTATTTGTTTAATCATGTATATCCTATACTTGTATCACTTTTTCACTAAGATCTTCAATTTAGGAGTGCAAATACCCAAGGAACATCTAGAAGTCAATGATAATCACAAATATATATAAAATTGAAGTTGTTTGAAACACCTCTAGAAGTAGTCATATGTTTAGTTTGAGATTAAAGTGATAAGGTTTTATTACAAAATTCCTTTTAACACTACATGTGGAGGATCCTCCAATCTAGAAAACTCTCTAAATCCTTTTGGGTAGATGTGTTAATGATGAGCTATCTAAGTTCCTCAATAAATATATCATCAATTGAGAATGAAAAAATGATAAGTAGGAAGTACTAAGGTGACCCCACAATAGTGTTTCCCACTTTTTGACCAAAGTGGGACATTGAAATAAAGATTTTTCACCAAAATTTTACTTTTTGACATAGGTATAACAACTAAATTGTTAAGAGTTTGAAGATGATGTGAACTAGCATTTTTGAGATTTTTTATGTAGATTATAAATATATATTTTTTAAAAATTAAGAAATAATTTGTGAGCTTTTTACATAAAATTTTAATAACTTATTCTATATAGTTAAAAATGTTTTTCTAAAGTGACTATAGCATAAAAAATTGTCACCCTCAACAATTTCACAGTATGTTTTGCTCCCCCTAAATTATTGAGCCTAATTGGCTCCCTAATTCCTTAAATTATGCATTTTATTTGTACTACTTTCCAAGAAATTGCAAGAATTGAACAAATGCATATAATTAATATTTTTCCTAAGCTATATTTAATATCCTAGAAAATAGGGCCAAGACCCATTCGCCCTAGGGCGTATGGGTCTCCCTATTCTACCAAGGACCAATTTTGGATATGTTGGTGTCAAAATTTTAACATTCAAAATTCAAATTGCAAATGTAATATATTGGGATTTAATTTGTGAGAAATTGAATAAATGTCTATAAATTCCTAGTTATTGCATCATTTGAAGATCATCTAGAAAACTATTGGTGAACTTATGATGAAGAGCACTATCAAGCAAGTCAAGAGAAAAAATTTAGAGCTTTGTTGCAGTAATTTGAGATTCTAATATCATGTTAAATATTATATGAGTTCATATGTATTTATGTTATCATTGTTTGTGAAGGATGACCCTTGTTGTAGGTCTCCAAGAAATTCAAGCATTCAAGAAAGCAAGATCCAATACCTTGAAGTGATGCGCATGAATTCAGTCCTTCAAGGAAGTCATTGAAGGGTGGTGAGTTGCAACACTGTGATTTCATCATTCCTTCCTATCATTTATCCATTTTATCATTGACATTGCCATTGTGGAAGTGGAAACACTAACATGGGGTTTGACTAAGGCAATCCCCTAAATGGAACAACCTCTCTTCTCTTTGTGAATGTGTAGATTTTAGGTTTGAAGAGGATTGAAGGAAGCTTGAAGAAAAAAAATTCCTTGTTGCAATTGAAGCCCTACACCTTGTCAACTCATGGAAAATCACCTATAGAACTATCAAATAGTGTTCTAACAACTTTGTAACTAGGAATCAGAAGCTCAAATTTGTCATCAAAAGACTTGAAAAATAGAGTTAGAAAGGTTCTCAAAGACTCATACTCTCTAGGGAGACTCTGTCTCTGTATTCAATCTAGAAACAACTTTTAGGACAGGTACACAGTCCTCTATAGCACTTCCTAGATCTTCCTGCAAGCTACTGTTTAAGTTTGTTAATTATCATATTATTGCATTTTGCATATTAGGTCATATAGTATAATTAGGTTAGTGAAGGAAAATAAATTTCAATTCATTCCAAGACCCTAAAAGATGCAGATCTAGGTATGATTGGATCACCTTCATGGTTGAAAGTTAATCTAAACACCTTGTTGATCTCCATCTTAATGAAACATAAGAAAATAACAACCCAAAACCCCAAAGTTTGAATCTTAGGTTTACACATTAGACCTAGGGTTCCTAATTTTATTTGTTTCAAAGACATTACTTTGGTAAAGAGTAACTTTATTTATAAAAAGGGTGAAATTATAATTTTTTAAACATAGATTTGTAACACCAATATATAGTGCATAAATATTTTTTCATAATTCTTTTTTGTAATTTTTTTTATAACTTTTTGAAGTAAGATTAACTATAATTGAAAAATAGGCATGCATCCAAATTAACTTATTTTTTGTTGGAATAAGAACATAAATACCTAGTGCACAAATATTTCTAAAAAAAAAACTATTTTACTATTTTTTCATGTGTGTGAAACATAGACCTTGCCAATTGCTTAAACCCCTATGTTCATTGGTGATGCAGGAGCATCCAGTGGTGTGAGGGCAATCTTGCATCACCCAAAAATATGATTTCCATTTATGTTCCTTTTGTTAGCTTTTTGTAGATGTTTTTGCATTTCTGGATACCCTTTTCATAGAATAAGAGTTCCCAACTTTCAGAACTGCTTTTCTATTTTTTCTGCTCAACTGTTATTTTTAGTAGGTGTGAATTTGAAGGCATGGGAAGACAAAAATTTATGGGAAGGTACAAGATGGAAAAATAAGCACTTTGGTGAAAGAATCAAGTCAAGATCATTCATGGTTTGAAAGTTATTCAAGTTTCAATTTCTGTTTTTTGCCCTGAAAAACCTTCTAAGTCCAGTTTGAGGCACTAAATGGTCCCATACAGGCTCAAAAATCATTAGAACAAGCCAATTGGTTCTTAGTACATTCTACACTTTGAGACCTTTCCAACGGTTCAAACGGTTCAAAAAATGGAGTCCCGGATCAAAAGTTATGGCTTCCGGAAATTGGTCAATTTTTGGAAAATTGTCAATTTTCGAATTAGGACTCAATTTTTGAATTTCAAATTGTAATTTTGGCTCCAAACCACCAAAAATCATAACCCAAATGTTGTTTTTGGATCCAAACTAAAAAGGGGCTATTTATGGGCTAGTTTATGATTTTGGGTAGCTTTTTGGGGAAAAGATTTTGCATGCTGCGAAAGGGGAATTTCTGTATTTTTCTATAATTTGCATGTATTGCAGAGCTTGAGGATTTGAGATCCTCTACATGTAATATTTTCCTTTCTGAACAATAATAAAATTTCTTTGGTTGTTTGCATCAATTTCTGTGTCTCAGGTTTTCTCCCTCGTTAGGTGGTATCAGAGCGGGTTTTCTTGAGCGTGTGGATAGATCGTCGATCGTGAGGCAATTCACACTAGGACTATGGTTGTGGGTTTGAGATATTCAAGATGCCTCCAAGAGTGATGCTTGGTAGGTGTGGTGGTGTCAGAGGTGAAAAAAATGCTGGTGGAAGAGATCCATTGGCGGCTGAGGGTTTCAGAGCCCTCCAGAGACAAATTGATGCATTGCAGGAACAAATGAGAAGAGGGTTAAACCCGAGAAGGAGAGGAGAAAGCAAAGATGAAGAAGAGGTGAAAGACTCAGATGTAGAAGAGGAAGAATAAGTGACTGATCAAGATCAGATGCGATTGATAAGGGCCATTTCAAAGATCGGAAAAAGACCTAGAATAGAAGTTCTCAGTTATTCTAGAAGTCTGAACTCAGAAGAGTTGATCGACTGAATCAACGAGCTAGAAGAGTATTGCGAGTATGAAGAAGTAGAAGACCCAAATCGGGTTAAGTTTGCAAAAACAAAGTTGAAGGGCCACAGAAATATTTGGTGGAAAGAGGTCCAATTGGAGAGAAATCGAAGAGGAAAAGGAAAGATCAGCAGTTGGGATCGCATGGTGGAGACACTGAAGAAGCAATTCATACCAATGGACTACGAGTTAGATCTACTGAAGAAATTACAAGGATTGAATCAAGGAAGTAGATCTATGAAATAATACACAAAATATTTTCACAAGATGATCATCAGAACAGGCCATGCAAAGGCCAACAAGGTTAAGGTAGCTCGTTATCTTAATGGGTTAGGACTGAGCATTCAAGAGGAGCTAAGCATAGTCAGAATGACCACCATTGAGGATGCGTACTAGTTTTCTCTGAAAGTTGAGGAGAAACTGAACTTAAGATTTGACAGCAAACAAAAAGGATGAGGAGGTCAAAGTGGAAGGGGTAGTGGAAGATCTTCTGGAACCTGAAATGAGGATGAAAGGAAAAATAAGATGTGGGTACCAGTCGAAGCCAGAAGAATGATAACTTCTACCACCCTCATGATCCAAACAGTGGTGATCAAAGAGGTAGGGGACAAGGAAGATCTGGGCCAAGACCTGGAAGAGGTGGTTTCAGAGGAACTTGTTTTCATTGTGATGAAGAAGGGCATCAAGCCTATGAATTTCCACAACACCAAGGAAGGATAGACAGAAGGTCAGAAAGCCATGGAAGGGTTCCACATGCAGATGAGGAGGGTCAATCCAAGCATTCAGATGATGCGGAAAGGGGGGAAGCCATAGTGGTTAGAAGAGCCCTAGTGACTGAAGAGAAGGAGCCAGAACAGTGGAAGAATTTGTTCTGCACAAGGTGCAAGTGTGAGGACAAATGTTGTGATGTCATTATTGACAGTGGGAGAACTGATAATCTAGTGTCAGAAGAGATGGTTACGAAGTTGAAGCTGAAAAGGGAAAGGCATCCACATCCATATCGGATTGCCTAGTTGTAGAAAGACCATAAATTTTTGGTCAATGAGTAGTGCCTGGTGAAGTTCAAGATTGGAAGCTATCATGATGAGGTACTATGTGATATCATCCCTATGGATGCATGTCACATGTTGTTGGGGAGGCCATGGCAGTTTGATAGGCGAGCTGTACGATGGCCATGCAAACACTTATTCCCTAATGAAGGATGGAGTCTTCCATAAGTTGAAACCCATAAAGAAGGACGAAGAAAAGGTATGCAGTAGTGCTAGAATTTGTTTTGTTGATGGAAGGAAATTTTTAGAAGGCATGAAGCATGAGTGTATGTGTTATGCATTGATTCCTAGAATGGATAAGGAAGATAGTGAGAAGGTTCCAGTAGAAGTTTATGGACTATTGGATGAGTTTCAGGAGATTATTTCTGATAACGTACCTGAGGGTTTACCACCAGTGAGGAAGATCATTCATCAGATTGACCTGATCCCTGGAGCTAGTTTGCCAAATAAGGCAGCTCATAAAATGACTCCTATAGAAAATGAGGAGTCGAACAGACAAGTTCAGGAGTTGTTGAGAAAGGGTTGATTCGAGAGAGTTTGAGCCCATGTGTAGTACCTACAGTACTAGCACCGAAGAAGGATGGGGAGTGGAGGATGTGTATAGACTCTTGGGCCATAAATAAGATAACAATCAAGTACATATTTCCCCTGCCAAGGATGGATGACCTGATGGACTGTTTGAGCGGAGCTCAGTACTTCACAAAGATAGATTTGAAAAGTGGATATCACCAGATCTGGATTCGAGAGGGTGATGAATGGAAGACTGCCTTCAAGACCAAGGAGGGCCTGTATGAGTGGTTAGTCATGCCCTTTGGGCTAACCAATGCACCAAGCACATTCATGCGGCTCATGAATGAGGTACTAAAAGAGTTTCTGGGAAGCTTTTTTATTGTATATCTAGATGATATTTTTATTTTCAGTAAGACTTTGGATGAGCATTTAATTTCATAGAGCTTTTGAGAAGTTGAGAGAAGAGAAATTGTTGATTAATCTGAAGAAGTGTAGTTTTGTGAAGGAGTTAGTGTACTTGGGGTTTTTTGTCTCAGTAGAAGATCTCAAGATGGACCTAGAGAAGGTGAAGGCTATTCTAGAATGGCCTACCCCAAGAATTGCTACTGAGGTGAGATCTTTCCATGGTTTGGACAACTTTTACAAGAAGTTCATTAGAAACTTCAGTAGTATTTGTGCACCCCTGACTGAAACAATGAGAGGGGATAGAAAAGAGTTCAAGTGGAGCACTAGAGGAACAAAGAGTTTTGATTTGTTGAAGAAGAAGGTGATAGAGAAACCAGTTTTAGCCCTCCCAGATTTCAATAAGGTGTTTTAGGTGGATTGTGATGCTAGTGGTTGTGCCATTGGAGCAGTGTTGAGCCAAGAAGGTAAGCCCATTGCCTATTTCAGTGAAAATTTAAATGATGCAAAGAGAAAGTACTATGTATATGATCAGGAATTTTATGCAATAGTGTAAGCATTAAATAAATGGAGACATTATCTATTGCTGAAGGAATTTTTTTTGTATATTGATCATCAAGAATTATAGTACCTGAGTAGTTAGGGAAAATTAAATCAAAGGCATATGAAATGAGTAGAATTTTTGCAGAGTTATACCTTTGTTTTAAATCATAGGAATGGAAAGTCGAATAGGGTTGCAGATGCCTTAAGTAGCAAGCAGAAATTGTTGACGAAGATGTAGATTGAAGTGGTTTGGTTCAGTGAACTCAAGACATTGTATCCTGAAGATCCTAATTTTGTAGAGGCTTGGAAAGCTTGCAAGGAGCCTGTTACAGTTGACAAGACAAAGTGGTTGGATTTCATAATCCAGAATGGCATTTTGTTTAAGGGAAGCCAATTTTGTATTCTGAGGAGTTCCATGAGGGAGAACTTGGTAAAGGAGAAGCACAGTGGAGGAATGGCAGGACATTTTGGTTGGGATAAGACCATTACCATTATCAGTGAGCATTATTATTGGCCTCAATTATCACAAGATGTGAAGAAGTTTGTGCAGAGTTGTAGGGTATGTCAAATGGCTAAAGGAGTGAGCCAGAATACTGGGTTGTATCAGCCCTTACCTATACCAGAGAGGCCATGGTAGGATATAAGTATGGAATTTTTTCTTGGTTTTCCAAGGACACAAAGAGGGAATGATTCAATATTTGTGGTAGTTGACAAGTTTTTAAAGATGGAACATTTCATCCCATGCTAGAAGACCCATGACGCAGTCCACATTGCTGACTTGTTCTTCAAAGAGGTGGTGAGGCTACATGGTCTGCCAAAGAGTATAGTCTCAGATCATGACACAAAATTTGTTAGATACTTTTGGAGGACCTTGTGGAAGAAGTTGAAAACAAAGTTGAAGTTCAGTTCTACACACCATCCATAGACTGATGGGTAGACTGGGGTTGTGAACAGAAGTCTGGGTAACCTATTGAGATGCTTGGTAGGAGATAAACCCAAGGGATGGGACCTAATCTTACCCCAGGTAGAATTTTCTTACAACAATTCTGTCAACTGGAGCACAAGAAGATCACCATTCCAAATTGTGTATGGAGGCAGTCCCAGAACTACTCCAAAACTAAGAAAGATGGACCAATAGAAGAAGACAAGTGCCGAAGTCGAAGACTTTGCAGAGCACATCAAGAATATACATGAGAAGGTAAGAGAACATATTAAAAAGATGAATATGCAATATAAGGCAAAGGAAGATCAGAAGAGGAGGTATAAGGAGTTTCAAATTGGTGACGAAGTGATGGTCCACTTGAGGAAAGAAAGGTTTCTAGTGGGAATTTATAACAAATTGAAGATGAAGAAGTTCGGTCCTTGTAAAATTTTGAAGAGGCATGATTCAGGGAACGCATATGAGGTAGAGTTGCCAGATGGAGTCAACATTTCCCCTATGTTCAATATTTCAGATTTGACAGAGTATCATGAAGGTGGCATAGAGGAAGTACCAACAATGGAACGATGTGGCATTCTAGAACCTACTTCAAAGAAGGAGGAGATTGAAGAAATCCTGGATAGTCGTGTGGGAAGGACTACCAAAAATAGGTAGTATGAAGAATATCTGGTGAAGTGGAGAGGAAGGCCTATGGAAGATTCATCCTGGTTGTCTAAGGCAGAGGTTGACCGTTTTGGTTTTCCTCAACCATCTGAGACGTGACGGGGTCACTTCTCAAATTACCCTAGGTGTCTGACGCAGGAGCATCCAGTGGTGTGAGGGAAATCTTGCATCACCAAAAAATATGCTTTCCATTTATGTTCCTTTTGTTATCTTTTTGTAGATGTTTTTGCATTTCTGGATACCCTTTTTGTCGAATAAGAGTTCCCAACTTTTAGAACTGTTTTTCTGCTTTTTCTGCTCAACTGCTATTTTTAGCAGGTGTGAATTTGAAGGTGTGGGAAGATAGAAATTTATGGGAAGGTACAAGACAGAAAAATAAGCACTTTGGCAAATGAATCAGGTCAAGATCATTCACAGTTTGAAAGTTCTTCAAGTTTCAGTTTCTGCTTTTTGCCCTGAAAAACCTTCTAAGTCCAGTTTGAGGCACTAAATGGTCTTGTACAGGCCCAAAAATTGTTGGAACTAGTGGAGTGGGTTCTTAGTGCGTTCTTCACTCTAAGACCTTTCCAACGATTCAAACGGTTCGAAAAACGGAGTCCCGGATAAAAAGTTATGGCTTCCAGAAGTTGGTCAATTTTTGGAAAATTGTCAATTTTTGAATTAGGACTCAATTTTTGAATTTCAAATTGTAATTTTGGTGCCAAACCACCAAAACTCATAACTCGAATATCATTTTTGGCTCCAAACCAAAAATGGGCTATTTATGGCTAGTTTCTGATTTTTGGGTAGCTTTTTGGGGAAAAGAGTTCGCATGTTGCGAAAGGGGAATTTATGTAGTTTCTGTAGTTTTCTATAATTTGCATGTATTGCAGAGCTCGGGGATTTGAGATCCTCTGCATGTAATATTTTCCTTTCTAAACAATAATAAAATTTCTCTGGTTGTTTGCATCATTTTTTGTGTCTCAGGTTTGCTCCCTCATTAATTACAAAATATATAATAACTATAATAATAATAATAAATATATTCAAAATTATACTCATTGGAAAGCTTATTTCAAGTGTTATAATCATGGAAATTATCTTTTCATATCCATTCCTTTTGCCAGTTCAACCCAAGGTTGGAAACATAATTTTTTTAGGAAAATCTAAGGCCTAAGGTGGAAAGTTCACTTTTAGGGAATTCATTTGAAGGTATGCCATTTCTATGAAAAAATAAAAACACCTTCGAATGAAGGTAATTTCCAAAATGGAAAAAAAGAACCTTTATTTGAAAGTCCCTTTCTATTCCTTTTATGGTAATTTTCATAAAAAGAATAGAAAGGGACCTTTGAACAAAGATCTCATTTTTAAATTTTTGAAAATGACCTTTGTTCAAAGGTTTTTTTACATTTTACACCTTCAAATAAAGACCCACCTTCAAATGAAGGTACTTTTTTACTTACCTTTGAATGAAGATGTTTTTAAATTTTCACCTCCATCTCAATTGAGAAATCCCATGTCCTTGTTTGGGACTCACTATTATGGGTTTACCCATGAGAATGCACTATAGGAGGGATATCATTATCAAATGTGTATCACTAAGATTCACAAGGAACAATGAATCGATAGATATGCATATAGGATAATCAATAGATGTAAGATGGAAAATATCATGAGATGTAGAAAATATATTATCACTAGGTTTAGCATCCTCACATGAATTATGACCCCTAGATTTATCAATAGAGCTTAGGGGTAGGTTTTCATATATTATTAAAAGTGAATTATCACCATCTCTAAAAGTATGAATCTCATGAACAAATGAAGGAAATTCCTCTTCTATAAAAGGGGAAGTGTGAACAAGTTCTATAAAAAGATTAAAAGTTAGAAACATGTTGAACAAATGTATCCATATAACATAATGTATCCTCCTTTATTAAAAGAATATTTTTTTTTCAAATGATGAGTATTTTGATTGAATGGCTTGGGAAAAAATCCAAGGTATTTGAGGAATGTAATAGTAGAAGCTAAAGGTGAGGATTGATTATTTTCCATGATTTAAGAACTAAAGATAAATAACAAACAAGGGAGGATTGAAAGATGAAAATTAAATAAGGCCCAAACCATAGGTGAAACACTAAGAGCACATTGGGAAATAAAATTTGAATATAATACTCATATTTATAAAAAATAGATTGAAATTTTGAAATAAATTAGACTTCTAACCCTAAGGGCTAGGCATGTAATTTATGAGTTTACCAAAATAAAGAGAGATAAAATATGCCCTTCAAAAATGTCTAGCTAGAATACTACTAAGAAGAATAAATCAACCAAACACAAGTCAATACTAGGTGCACGATTTGAGTATAATTAATAAATTGAAATAACTTAATTAGGATATAAATCATGTGTAATGAAATAAAATTAAGAGGTATTAGGGATTATCTAATTTTGATAGTTGATAGAGATTTATTCACTATTTTGATCATAAATTATAAACAATAGCTCAAAATTACTTAAAATTAGATGTGTTGGAAGAAGAGAAATGATATATGAACTGAGTTACCCTTAAAATTTTATGGAGGGATGCAATCATGCATGAGTATTTCTTATATTTCATGATTTAATCTTCTTGTAGTTTTATCATCTATACAATTTGACCTTTGGTACCTGTAGGAGATGTTCACCTCATATATATCTACATAAGGATAAATTAGGTGGTTCTAAGATGCACTATTGGGACCTACTATGATAATGGGGAAGAATGATCAAATTCATTATTAGCAATAAATCCAAAAGATTGATTTAACAACGATTGAGATAAATAATATAAAGATGTTGGATGTAAATCTAGATAAAGTAGTTAAAAAGAAAACCTACAAGTGTAATTAATAGAAATTTGAGTATAGTTTCCTATCTTGATTATATTATCTCTTTCTATTCAATGTGATCATGTGTTGATAAATTTAAACGAAAAATGATTTTTTTAAATACATATCCTAGAAAAATAAATCAAGGCCTTGAGGCAACTTAAGAACATAAACATATGTTCAAAGTGGTGTAAAATTATAAGAGTAAAAAATGAAGGTAATTTTATCCTCTATAATTATCTATTTTGTATAATTTATGGATTATTTAGAAATATATTTTAAGTTAAGAAAGGGCATGAAATGAAACTATTAAAATCCATTTAATTACATGTATAAGTTTTCTTAAGAATTTTTTATTTTATGAATGGTAAATTATATATCATAAATGTCTTTTATTGAGGTAAAACATGTTTTAAAGGGACCTGAAACCCTTGAACAAAAAGCTTTCTAAACAATAAACATACATAATTTACAACCAACAAATAGGTTTTACAGGGACTTGAAACCTAATAACAAAAAGTTGTCTAAATAGTCCAAAGATAAAAAATAGCATGCCAATGGCTAACCTACCAAAAAGGAACAACTAAAAACAATAGAAAATATATTACAACTCTTTAAGAGTATTTTACGCTTCTAGCTCCTATTGGTAGAAGCTTTGAACTAGATCTATCAGATTAAGCAGTTCTTTTTTTCCTCTTGGAAGGATTTCTTTTTACCCCTGGCACGAGTGTATTGGCCCCTGCTAAT
Organism: Sequoia sempervirens; assembly: GCA_007258455.2. NCBI lineage: Eukaryota > Viridiplantae > Streptophyta > Pinopsida > Cupressales > Cupressaceae > Sequoia > Sequoia sempervirens. The sequence goes on along the minus strand of VDFB02270651.1, from coordinate 55,537,252 downwards.
CCACTTTCCTTTATTTTCCTCTGGCTCTGAACTCCTCCTCAATCTTATCCTTGACATTGGTAACTCCAACAACTTGATCTTCCTTTAGTTCTTTCAATTTTTCTATTAGGATTTAAATGCCTTCAACACTATTTTGAATAGAGCACTAAATAATTTTGATAACATGCTCTAAGTTCCAATTTATTTGTTTCATTTTATCTTCCAAGACCTTGATAAGGCTCTCATAATCCCCCTTCATCAGACTGATCTTTGTTGTGATAGCTTCTAGAGGCAAACAAATTTATTTTTCCTCATTTTTTTTTGAGGGAATCCTCCACATCCCTACTAACACCAATTTTATATTGTATTGACCATAACTTTATATTGATTTGGTTCAATTCAAGGAAAAACCATTTAGTTAGTCTAAACTGACCCACCACCCCATCTCTAGCAAGCTAATGAAATAATAAATGTCCTCCCTATTAGAATTGAGCTAGGGGAAATACTTTACCATATCTTGAGGGGAGAGTGCATGCTCTCCTTTGGCCATTTCTAGAGAAATTTTAGGGCTTTTACTAGTATTACCAACATGTATATAAACCCTATCGTTCATTTTACCCTTACCTTTACCTTTCTCCACAACATCACCAATATTTGATTTTTTATTTTTAACAAAAGAAGAGGTTTGAAAATCACCAAGGATAACTCCTTCAATATATGACCCGCTTGACCATGAGATGTGAGCTCCAGTCCTTTTCTTAACTAACTTTCCCTTTTTTAGGTTTTCATCCTCCAACGGGGGGTTGGAGAATATTTCCACCTCATCCTCTTCCCACCACTCCTTATCTCCATCTGACTCAATAGTCTCATAAACCTCATCAAAAGAGACAATATGAGCATAGATATTTCATTTAAAAGGTAATTTCTTAGATTCTACAATGGAAGGTAGGGTTTTCAATTGTTCCATAAGTAATAGAATAAGGCCCTCATGCAACACCAATAATTTTGCATTATTTTTATGCTCTTTCAGGCCAAATTGTAACAATGTTAAGAGATAATAAGGAGAAGAGACTAGTTGTTTGTGAAAAAAATGATTCAAGAGAATAAAATGGAAACCATAGATATGAGTGTACCTTCCATCAAGGGTAAAATATCGCATAATCACCTCAAGCACCTTTTCCCAAATGGGTTTAATATAAATATGATCATAACCACCAACATTGAACTTCACCAGCTTCTTCATCTCAGAATCCTTCAAAAACTGGTTGATAACACCTTCAGAGGCTTTCCTATCCCTAAAAATCTTCTGACTCTAGGTTGAAAAACCAATAATCTTCACTATGAGATCCTTTGTTATGATTAAATCCTTTCCTTTTGTTGAAACTGTACAATCTTTCCACCCTTTAGTAAATGCCTTTATGACTTTTGGGTCATGGCCATGCAATTTCTCTAGATATGGAGTAACTCCCCTATCCTTGAGGATCTTCTAGATTGGAGATTTCTTCCTGATAATAGCACAAGAAATAAGTTTGACCTTTCTTTTTTTGCCACCCATCTCTGAGAGAAATAGACAAAGAAATAGGGAAAACTAAATAGAGCACTGACCCCATTGAGGATAACAATTTTGAGAACTAAAAAATGCCCATAATTCATGTGAGGGGACCTTGGGTATTGATTACAATCAATTCAATTTCCAATGTGAATATATCACATACCATTATAGAATGAAGCTTAGTCATTATTACCCTTCAATCATTACTTAACCTCTCCATTGCAATACTTTTGAAAATTATGATGTATTAAGGTTTTTATGTTAAAAGCCACATCACTTAAGTTGTACCAAAATTGAGTTGAATCATTACCAACCCCTAAATTGAAAAAAGAATCAACAAGAGTATTTCCCTCTTTATAAATATATTAAATAAAGTAGTTTTCAAAATAATTAAGAAGAAAAATACAATCCTTAATAAAGGAATCAATCGACCAACTTGGAGCATTTATCTTTTTCAAGCATTAGATTATGTTCAAGGAATCACCTTCTAGCCATATCTTTCAAAAACATTGGGTATGAGCCAATTTCAAGTTGTTGTAGGTTGTCATAGCTTCAATACATGTATATAATTTTCTCCCAATACCTTCTTTAAATTTATTAAATATATTTAATATAATTTTCTAGAGAATCAAGTAAACCACACACAAAAAAACCTTATGATAAAATCCTAATCATATTAAACCTAATTTTATGTAGAGAGGGATTAGAATGATAAATATAAATACAGATATGAGTATGTTAAAATAAATCAATAGAAATGTTAAAAATGATTTGAGTTCTCGTCTAGTTTATGTAATTATTTGAACCTTAACTATTTTGACTAGATGAAACATTTGATAGAGAATTATAAAGTAGAATGTAGTAATATTGTATTGATTAGGGGATTGTGATGAATGAATTCAAAGTTTTGATCACGAGGACCAAGTTACATGCATAGTTCTATCCTTGTATATTTTTCCTCATGTGGTCATATCAATTACTAAATTTCACCATTAGAATTAGTAGAACCTTTCACTTGTGTTTATACATGTGAATTGATGGTGTTGAAAAGCACCTTTAGGGGCCTATGATAGAAAAATAGATATTTTTGCCTCCTTCATAATAGTCAAACTACATGGTAAATATAATAAGATTAAAAATACATAAAATAGAGGATGTAATATGCTAATATAATAAAAGTTGTTAATTAAGATTGATATGATACTAAGATATGCCTGATATGACTATGGATGGGTATGAATGCAAGATAATTTTATCCTAACAATATATAATTAAAATGACCTAATATGTCCTTATATACAAGTCCTTGACACACAATTTGATACCTTTATCCCAAAATCTAATAAGTTATAGTCATATTCCTCTAAATTTATCCTTGAAAATAGGGAGATCTAATTTTCAAGTTAGAAAGACTAGTTTAAAAGAAAAGAAATAATTAGTCAAAACAAAGTATATGTTTTCTAGAATCTAATCCATTAGAATAATCTCATGCTTCATTTTTCCTTGATATGTAGCAAGTGTACATTGAGACTATTAACACGTTGAAGAAAAATATAAACATATGAAAACTACTCATAAAATTAGAAAAAAATTAGTAATAATATGTCCCGTCAAATTATATATACTATGAAGGAGTGCCTATAAATTGAGGAAAAAAAATAAAAATAAAATATGAAAAATATGACCATAAGCAAATGTAATAAATAAAAGAATTTAAGTATAAAATGTATGCTTGGTATATATTTACATGTGTGTTTAATTGATTTGAAATATGTCCTTAATTTTTCCCTTAATGAGGGTGTGAACCTAGATCCTATACCTGCAAGAACACAACAAATGAACACATTAATAAGGTCAAATGCAAGTTAGGATATAGATTCCTCAAGAAATCCATTTGAATGCAAGAGAAAAGGAATAAAATGAAGAACACAATAAACTTAAAACAAAGATGTTGAATCCTATTCTAAAACAAAGAAAACTCTTAATCTCTTGAGGGAATTGGTGCCAATTTGATGTGAAAATTGGCCCTTTCCCAACTCCAATGCTAGTTTTGATGATTTGATGAAGATTGTGATCCACTTTATTGAAGATTGATGAGTGCTCCAAAACAAAATCTGCATAACCTAGCTATAAAACTCAATAAGATGGATGAAGATTGCTATGAATTTGAGTATAGTAAGTTTACTCAAGTTGTGGATGATAGAAATGAAGGATGATCCTCTTATTTATAGAATATCAAGTTGAAGAGATGTCCAAAATGGATCAATGTGTGACTAAGAATCAATCAATGGCAAGGTGCCACTTGTCAACATGTGAGTGGATGGAGGATGTGCAAGTTTTGAAGAATGTGTCAATAAATGCATATATTTGAATTTTGAAATTGTTGAAATTGTTAGAAACCAAGATTAGATTTGCAAACCGAAAAGACCTTCCATAGAAGAGAAAATCAGAAAAAGCAGAGAGGTTGCAAAAGAATGTGCAACATAATATTATTCGAGAATTCAATAATTACATGATAAAGATTTGCTTTATAAAAGAAAAGATAGCTCAATAAGAACAAGATAGCTCAATAAGATAAAGATAAGAACCTATAACTTAGGAATTATAAGTAAAATTATGCAAAGTGTAATTAAATATTAATTACACCAACACCCCCCATAAGTGCAACTTAGGGAGAAGTAGATTATTATGCAAATATGAGTCCTGGGAACAACGCTTGATCAGGTACTCATGTACAAATGCAATGATGAGGTAGAGAAGGAAAACCCAGTGGGACAAAACCCCCCTACAATGAGATGACTACTGTAGAGAAGCACTGGAACTGCAATCTGACAAGCAAGGAAAAATACTTTTGTCTACAACTGGAACCAAAACCGGAATCATGATAATGTGACAATAGACTTGATGCCACGGAACACTCAAAAACTCACAAATTGGAACAACCCTAGAATTTGTGAAGCAACAGTAGATGAAATGATGATAAAATCTGGAAATCGTGTATCTCGATGCCGATGCCAAACTGTGACTGAAACTCTTCCATGGGAAGGAGTACCAAAAAAGACTCTGGAACATTAACCATAAAAACATGGCCCTCAAACTAAGAAGAATCTGAACCAATGCGAATCAAGAAACATAATCTCTCAACTGAAGTGTGAATTGATGAATCTGATATGTGTCAAGCTATAGCAAAAACGTGGCCAAAAGAAACTAGGAAACCAAATAACCCATGCGAGCTGCGAACAAATCAAAATGGATATGGAGATCAAAGTGCATGCACACTCTAATTAGATTATTATTCAAGAAATCCCCCTAATGGAACTTTATCTCATTTCATTTATTACAATAACCCAATGATTGTAAAAGGAGAGAATGCTAATGCATGCATAAACAAAAAATAACATGATGTGGTACTGAAATGAAGTACAAATATTCAAGTTTCACCTTTCCAACTGCCAAAACATCCAAGTAATCTCCAAAAAACCCATTGGGACAAATCTGGAATAATGATAAACTTGGGACAGATATAGAAAAAAGTGCATGGATAGAAAGATAAATCTCTTCAATACCTTTCCAACACCTCAAAGAACACGAAAATCGGAGATTGTGGCAAAAAGTTATGAGCTCGGAAGCCCAAAATGAACATCTGACTTCAAACAGAAAAATTCTAAAAAATAAACAGCACCACTAGAAAGTGCTCAGAACTAGCTTTCTGGTGATATCTCGTTTGCTCGATTTCGATACTGTATGCCCAAGTTATGACCAAAAGAAAAAAACAGTTCTTTTAGGAAAAATCAGGGCTAGAAGGGGCAAAGAGGGCCGTATGGCATGCTGACGTTAGCACTTCATGGAAAAAAAATTGACGGCCATCTGGCCGTAGGGGCAAAAAAATGCCCTCCTGCCAAGAAAAAAATTGACGACCGTCGGAGCTCACACAGGTGGCCGGAATATTCCAAATTTTCTCACCGGAATATTCTGCAATCTGTCGGTATATTCTTTAGCCGGCTGGGAATATTTCATCGCAGGTGGCTGGCCCGGGTCAGATTGCAAGGCTCCTGGTCATACATATGACCGTGGTGGGGCTGAAGGGGCCCGTGGGGGTGGAGCGGAGGGCCCCCGGTCCGCCATGTGACCGGGGGCGGGGCGGAGGGAGCTGCGAGAGCCTGGTGGCGAATGGGGTGGCTCCGCCAGCGGCGGTGGCGAAGTGGTGGCCGCCTGGTGGCCGCTCGGCGGCAGACTCCATTAAAACTATGAGCGTCGACCCAAATCCCAAAACAACACATTTTTTTTAAAAAATTTTGATTTTCGTGCATCGAAAGGTATGCTGGGGAGGCCATACGACCCCCTAGGGAAATTTTTTTTGCCTTCCAGACTAACTGCTCAGAAATTGACAAAACGAAGGGCGATTTTAGGGTTTTTGGCCGCTGCAAATGCAATGGTGACCTCTGTTTCTACTCAAACTGCTCTAAAAAATCGGCTACCTCCAGAACTTGCAAAAAATCTCCCAGCTTGAAACCCTCACAGATCTGGCAAATGATGGCCAAAATCTGGAAAACAAAAGTCAATCCTGACTTTTTCCAGTGCTCTGAATCCAATGATGAAGCCCGATTTGATCCAAAACGCCACATAGATGAACTCAAGGCATGATATCCTCGAGGAATCCCGAATGAACCCTGCAATGATTTTCTCAAAAATCTGAGAAGGGGTTGCAAATCAAGGCTCTGATACCATGTTAGAAACCAAGATCAGATTTGCAAACTGAAAAGGCCTTCCACAGAAGAGAAAATCAAAAAAAGCAAAGAGGTTGCAAAAGAATGTGCAACATAATATTATTCGAGAATTCAATAATTACATGATAAAGATTTGCTTTATAAAAGAAAAGATGCATAACCCTAATCGTATCTTGAGCAACGAGATAGCTCAATAAGATAAAGATAAGAACCTATAACTTAGGAATTAAATAAAGCCTAAGTAAACTTATGCAAAGTGTAATTAAATATTAATTACACCAACAAAAATGACATGTAAGAGGGAAAGAAGGTGCATTGAATGCCACTTGGCTCAAGACAAAAGGACTTTCTAGGTGGAGTAAATGCCTTGTTGGAAGGACAAAGTCCACTTGTATTTTGAATTCAAATTTGAGGAATATTCCTTTATTATGCCATTTGAGAGAAAATAGAGATTTAATAAATGAATTAAATCTATTTTCTTGTGCAAGTTGCAAAAGCTATAGGATGGGACATGAGAGGAGATTAAATTAATCAAGGTTAATTAATTTAATGAGAGGTCAAAATGATGTGACATGTTGATTTAGATTTATGGATTGATTTAAATCAAACATGAGAAGAATATGGTTTTAAGATTAATTAAATAAAGGTTTTTGTTTTATTTAACCAAGGAGATGAAGTTAGATTTAAACTAAATAAGGTTTTAATTTATTTAATTTAATGGATGGACTTTAGAGATTTAATCAAATACAATTGATTATTTAATTAAATAGGGATAATTAGATTAGACTGATTGATTTAATTAACAAGAAAGGATGACTTAATTAGATAAATTATTTATTTAATTAAGAGAGGAACATTGATGAATTTAATCAAATAAAGGCATTCGATTAAATGGTTAGACCGAGGGATGATTTACGATGAAACGGTGTTAGTGGTTGGGATCAAATGTGCAATGTCAATCCGTATATTTTACGTGTCTACAGAGGGAAAGTGTATGTGTGTGTGTATAATACAAGAACATAAGCATAGCATATGTAAATGTAATATTATAATATTTAATAGAAATCAAGTGATTCAAATAAAGAGGTTAAGCATTAATATTAATATACTTAGGTGGAAAATTATTAATCTATTGCAGGTCACACATAGTTTCATTAGAATCAATTCCCTATGAAACTATCATCTATCATGACATGATGTACAAGTGGAGATGGAGATTATCTATGATCACACAATGTCTATGTATGAGAAAAATTAATGTATAAATGATTTAGTTTTTATGTTGTCTTTAGAGACATAGGAAAAGATTCCATCCCATGTGCTTCATTTACTTGTTTTTTAGAATTGTCAATAGATGGTTCTTTATGATTACTTTGATCAAATTGTCATGTGAATGTGTATCTATTGATATACATCTTATATCTTGATTCTCTTCGGGTGCCTTTATTTTAATGATACTATTAATCGGAGCTCTAAAGTTAATCACAATACCACCACATGGTGTGCCATCTATACTTACTTGCATATATACTTTTCCTTGGTTTTCATTATGCATAATATATTTGTATATTACAATAATATTTGATGCACTAGATGTATCATATGATTTCTCTATAAAAACAATATGATTATTATGAATAAAATTGGGATGATCCTCATCGTCCATTTATATGTAATTAGACTCATCATACTAAGGTGCTAAAGATGCATTTACATTGTCATAATACATTCTACATGGACTACACTAATGTAACCATATCTAGTATCTTATGATTGAGCAGTATACACATACTCAAGTGTGCCCATATTTTCAATGATAATCACAAAAGGAATTACATTGCAGTACTATGTAACACCTTTAGATGTATTAATCAATTTCATAGGAGGAAAGGTGATAAGTTGTGTAAAAGCTATATATCACTAGATGTAGAGGATTCAAAAATCTAGAAAAATTCTATGTTCATTTTAGTTTAATATGGTGTTTCTCAAATCAATAAGATTGACCCTAAAACCTTGATAACATTTAACATTAATAATAGAAACTAACATCAAATTTTATTTTCATTAATAATACCCACCAACTAATTTTATCAATAAACTAATTTACATTCAAATTCTAAATTAACTATCCACACAAATTATCACACCACCTTAATATTATTCTAAATAAAATTGGATATATTACAACCATTTATTAAAATTCAAATTCCCAATAAATACAAAGACTAAATCACCATTATACTTTTAAAAAGAAATATTTTTATTTACCTTACAACAATTTGAATTATGATTGGAAAGAAGACAATTTTTACTTTTAAATGTGCATAGAATGTAGCCGCCCTTGAAAAGAAATCAACATGAGTTCATGCAAGTCTTCATATTCTTGAGAAGACAATCTTTTTAAAAGAAAAAAAATGTTGGGAGAAAAAGAGAGTAGACAAAAATCTAAAAATTAGAATGAGTTAATAGCTTTACAAGCCTTAATTTAAGTAAAATGACACATGTCACTCCTAACGTCATGTTTTGAATTATGATGGGAAAGAAGACAATTTTTACTTTTAAATGTGCATGGAATGTAGCCACCCTTGAAAATAAATCAACATGAGTTCATGCAAGTCTTCATATTCTTGAGAAGACAATCTTTTTAAAAGAAAAAAAATGTTGGGAGAAAAAGAGAGTAGACAAAAATCTAAAATTTAGAATGAGTTAATAGCTTTGCATTCCTTAATTTATGTGAAATGACACATATCACTCCTAACGTCATGTTGGGAGCCTTCAACTATTGTATTATTGAAAAATTAATAATTGTAACTCTATTAGTTTTAGCTTCCTAGGTGCAAAGTTATTTTCCAATTACTAATCACTATAGTATGTATTAAATGGTGGAGATAAAATATCCATTTCAAAATATTTAGTTAGAATGTTAAGAAGATGAATAAATTAATAAATATAAATGAATAGTGGATAAGAGTAATCAATTAAAATAAGTTTTTTATATAGAATTATATGTGTTTAAATGAAATTGAGAAGTATTATGGTGTATGTGATTTTAATAATTAATTAAGATTTATTCATTATTTTGATCATAAATTTTTTAATTATAGTGGTTTAGAATTGCTTAAAATTATATTTATTGGAAGTTAAATAATGAAATTTGAATTGGGTTGTCATCAAATTTTATCAAAGCATACAACTATATGTGATTTTGGATTAGATGACACAATTTTCTCCTATGTTGAATTTTATCTTTAGTGACTACAAAAGAGGCTTGATTAATGCATTTCTACATAAGAAAAAAAAGGGAAAATATTAAGAACAACTAAAACCTATTATAGTAATGCAAAAGAACAAGAGACTTTCTTGTCAATAGTCAAGCACCAAGACCAAGTCAATAATGATAAAGGTAGAGAATAAAGAAAGGTGTTGGTGTTAGCTCTAATGATTTTCATCCAAGCTGAGATTAAGTACAACCAATCATGAGTAACATGGGAACTTTTCTAGGGTTGTGGGTGACCCTATAACAGAAAAGTACCTCTAGGAAAGCTAGATCTTATTGATTTTACCTAAAACTACTTGTCTTTTGAGGAAAAAGGTAAGGAAAATGCAATACTAAAAATGAAAATAAAACTTTGATACTATAATGGCATGCAAACTTGATTCTGTTACAGTCTGAGTTAATAGATTGATAGAAAATCTACACAACTCATCTTTGTATATCAATTACAAAAGTGATTTATGAGAAGGTGCTTATACAAGACTCTAGAAAGAAAAGAATAAATTTCATAACTTAAACCCTTGTATTGCTCACACAACTCATAACCTGTAAAATAGATATTCTCTTCCAAAGAAAGGTACTTTTTGAAGATACAAAAATACAGGGAAAAGCACAAATTTCACAAGTATACTGATCAATTTCAAAGGACATGTACACTAACAATCAAGTGATGAGAAAGTATACTAAATCAATACTATAAATTTCTCAAGGTACTCACAATTTGCATGACTGTGTGAGTTACAAAATTACACTGAAATCTGATGATGAACAATCTCCATAAAACTACCAATTAAGAATTGAACTCAAACTGAGTTACAATGAGCCAATATAACTCACCACCCAAGTGGTTGCACCAAAGTAGGAGCCAATAACCACCTTGGGTCGGATGCTCTAGAAAAGCCTAGAAAAAAGGCTCTAGATTCCTCACAAAACTATCTCCAATATGTGAGAAGGAATGATATTGACCATAACAAATAATTAAAACTGCCAATAAGGTGCAATAATGGCCCTAGAAACATGGAAAGATGTCTCCAAACTGAAAAAACCTCTCCAATATTCCCTCCATTTGTTTTCTCTCTCAACTAAAAAAAATGCCACAAATATTTTGCATTTAAGAAATAACAAAAAAATTCTAAGGTTTATAATACACCTTAAAACTATTTTTTTTTACAATAAATATATGCAAAATAAAAAATACATCATCAAACCCCACGAATAAGTTGAGGTGGCAATTTCAAAATGAGGTGAACTCCTTGTTGAGATGGAAAAACATGTGCTACAAAGGTTTCACAAGGGTATGATATAGCATCATATTATGAAGTTTGCAATAAAAACCTAAAGCACAAAAAGAAAAAGTAGGGTCGCGAGCTCACATTAGTTAATGTTTTATTTAAATAAAACATTGGAAAAAATATTGTTGGGTATTAACATTAGGGTTCCAACCCTAAAACAAGACCAAAGAAAGAAAGCTCATTTTAGATGAAGATTCTCGAAGAAGCCAAGCTATCGCCGACCAAGGGTTTCTGTAGGTAATTACATGGTGAAAATCTGAACACAGAGCATCTTTTATTGACAGATCTGGCGAGAAACAAAAGGAAAGAGCTTAAGGTAAGCTTTATGAGCATGTTTAGTCTTTGGTTTCATTTTCTGAAGAGAGAGAAAACTTGAAATAACAAAATTATTCCTGCCATTTCAAGTTGTAGCCATACTTTGTAGTCATTTTCCCTTATAGATTTATAATGGCCGAAAACCCCTTTTATTTTCTGTATTTGCTCTTTTTTGAAGAAAAATAAAACAAAGCTCTTTATCATAACAAGCCGCAGCTGAATCTTTTCCTGGTGATTTCTTTTAGAAAAAACCCTTGGGTTTCTTTATGATCTCTACAGGTACTCTTTGAAATGGCTTTAGAAGCCACTGTCACTCCACCATCTTGCTTTACACTAAAAAAAAACACAGATTACTTTATGAAGCTTACGCGGGTTTCTCCCATTTTTCTCTGTTTTACATAAGTATTGATGTGGTAATTGACAAACTTCTGATGTATATTCCTTTCTCTCACTCATTTTCTTTTGCATTTTGAGACTTTATTTTTTCCCTTTTTGCTGCGAAGTTTGTATACCTAAACCCCTACAGAAAAATAAAAGAAGGTAAGCTTACTGTGAAATAAACCTTGGGTTGTAAGCTATTGGTTTCACCTCTGTTGACCCCCTATAAATTCTTTGCAAATAGAAAGTTGCATTCAAACTCTGTTGCATTAGAAGTTTGAAATTGCACATATATCATGATTCACAGTCAAAGAAATATCAGAAAAACATTGTTTGTTGAACAAAATCACCTCAATATTTTATTGTCACTCGGGCTCCAAAGATTTCACAAGAGATTTCATAACATCATGGCATTTTTTGTATACCATTCTTTGTGACTTTTCATTGAATTTCCTTTGGACTCAAAATCCCTTTTTTGGGTCAAAAATTTCATGCATTTCATTTTCTGGGTATCTCACCTTCTACTATTATAAGGAAAAGAAAGTTATATCTCACTTACTTTTCTATCCATTCTTGAAACAATAATTAAAACTTTCTCTTTATGAATAGATTAGAGTTGTATGAGTCCAAGTATAAAACATGTAAGATATAAATAACCATGACTCTGACAATTCTTGCCTCAACATTTTAGTGTTTGCTTTCATTGCAATTTTTTGCAATATGCTTTGTGTAGAAGTCGCTACTTTTCATTGATACTAAGTTTGAATTTGTAAACAATGATCACTGTATACGTACTGTGTTTTGTGCTTTAGTGTTACACAACATTTTCCACATACTTGGACTACTTTTGGCATAAGTGATTGCTCCATTTGAAGTATTCCCAATATTCAATGAACAATGCATTTTCCATGCTATCTGTAATGAAACTCATTCCACTAGTACTGTGCATAATTTAATGTTGGGATAATAGTTTATGTACTATTCACTTTCATTATTCATTTTAAAGCTGACTGGAGGAAAATGCTTTTAGTCCATTGTTACCCAGAAACTGTCACTCTATATCAAAACAAAACTGCCCCTTACTCATGCATGCTTGTTTTGTTCTAGCTTTATGATTTTCACATTTATTGCACGTCATATAGCTTGTACACCTGGGATATCTTCTTATTCAAGATTGTTTTCCAAGCATTGATAATCCTTATCAAACAATCTACCTCCCTGTTGTGTATCTGGGGATTTATTATACCATTTTTTCACTTGAAGTTGTTAAAATCTTCACTTTCTGACATTTATATATAACCCTCCTTGAGACTACTTCTCATGCTTTGAATGTCAATCATATTCATTGCCCAATTTCATTTCTCTATTTTGCAATGCTTATGAAATATGATATTTTCCCTTTCAAACTGTGATCTCTTATGATGGATGCTTTCTATGATTTATGTTTTCCAATGAATATCAATTCTCAAGAAAACTTTGTTGTGGCATGACTGTCATTTCAAGGCTGAATATATGAATTACCATTTATGATTAGATCTCTGCTATGAATTATCCTTTAAGGATTGTCTCTTATGATATTGTGTAAGTGTCATTTGATGAAATCACATTAGCATCCCTTAACATACAAGTGACTGTACCTTTCATAAAAAACAAACATGGCTCTTAGAACACATGCACATATGAATGTTGCATCCTCATGGAATAAATTGTTTTGACACAAAGAATTGCTCATTCTTTTATGATTTTCTTAAATAAGTACATGTCACTTATGATAGTGACAAACATTCCACTGTCACAAATGATGTGAACTCATTTGAGTAAATCATAAAAAGATGAATTTCCTAATGAGTATCTTTCAATGCCTCTTTAAATTACAAAAAGGCAGCACGCCGAGCTCAACCCTTGAGGGAGCCACGTTTTTCCCCACAGGCTAAAACTTGATGAAATAGTAACATTGTTTTCCCTGTATCTGCACATGAAACAAACATTTTGAAAAACATATGCATATGCCTGAAGGCTTGATGATTTCTTTTCTCTCTTTTCTCTAAACATGAGAAGGTTATAGCTTGTCTAATGCATGTAAAGGACAATCTATACATTGATGGATGAATGTGTATGTAGTGTTAGAGACCGTCATTGTTTAGAGATTTGCTCTAACCCATTGCAATTCTTTCAGATGTAGGACATGGAAACTAGGAGCTGCAGAGGATACAAAGGAAGGAACTTGGAGATGAGGATCATGCAAGACAATGAACTTAGACTAGTCATCAGGCAATGACTGGCCTCTTCCCCTATATATGCATCTTTTATTCTTTCAATCCATTTATGTATATATTTCATTTTATCTACAATGGACAAGCTATATCTCACAGCTTGTGTGAGATAGATTTGAACCTTTGAATCAATAAAGACTTTCTTTCAGCAATATTTGTGTGAATATTTTCAATATTGTATACATCTATATAAATGCAACAATCTATTACTAAAAATAAAAGTTTTTTTTTAATTCTTATGTTTATACACTTGAATGCAATATAGGGAAGACTAATATGAAATTCATCTCATTTTAAGTGTTTGCAAACACTTAAAACTCACTCAGTTTGACCAGAAATAAAAATGAGTAACGTTTCTAGCGACATTTACAGCATGTTTTCCTGCTAAACACTAGGACCAGTTTCCCAGACTGTCCATTGGGCATGGGGTCACTCAGAAACTCATAACAGATCTAAAAACAACTTGATTTAATATTGTAACTCAATCATGATGACTCAGAACAAACTAGAATTTATTGAAAACCAAAACAACAACGGAAAACTAACTAACTATGCTAAAAAGCACTTAGGGAAAAACTGGAAACAACAACTAAACCAAGGTGTAGCAACACTTATTAAAGGCATGAAATGCTAAATTGACTAAAATGATATAGATCAAACCTCAAAGCAACGCTTGAGGTGTATCCTATTGACAAGGATAGGAAAAATTTCTCCATCCATCTTGGACAACTGGAATGCATTATGCTCCTTACATTGTGCGATTATAAATTGACCACTCCAGAAGCTGTCAAACTTGGTATGCTTCCTTGGTCTGCTTTTTAGCTCATCCCATTTAAGTACAATGTCACCTTCTTTGAGAACTCTAGTAGTTGCCCTCTTCTCAAAAACTCTTTTGGTTTGAAGTTGATGATACTCCAAAGACTTCATGGATTTGTCCCTAGTCTCTTCCAGCTCCATGAGTTGAGAAAATCTTATTGCTAAGGGATCCTATTCTTCGAACATTTCCAACTGATGCATTAAATCAAGAGCTAGCAGCTCTACAAATATAGGTAATCTGGCTTCCTTTCCATAAACCTACACATATGGAGAATTCCCAATAGACCTTTTGGGAGTTATCCTATCTGCCCATAAGGAAAATTTTAGCTTGATGTTCCAAGCTCTCTAATTATCCTCCATTGTTCATTTAATGATTCTAATTAAATTCTTATTTGTTCTCTCAACCAAACCATTACCCTGGGGGTAATAATTTGAGGAAGTGTTCAGATATATACCATTTTTTAATGCCCAATCAGCCACTCTAATTCCCACAAATGCCAAGGCATTATCTAAAATGATGGAGTCTGGAACTCCAAATCTGGTTATTATCTCATCATAGAAATTTAATATAGAGGTTTCATTGGCTTCTTTCAAGGCTTCTGCCTCTATCCATCTTGTAAAATAGTCTATAGTAGTGAGTACCCACTTATGCCCAGCACTGGAAGGTGGGTTTATGGATCCAATGAAGTCAATGCCCCATTTCATGAAGGGATGCTCCACTTGAATTGGTTGCAAGGGTAATGCTGGCAGCTTTTCCTTTCCAACAAAAATGTCACATTTTACACATTTTATGGCCCATGCATGGGCATCCTTAAAAATGGTTGGATAGTAATAAACAACCCTCATAATCTTCCATGCTATTTTTTTTGGGGCGAAATGACCCCCTAAAGTTCCATCATGGAACTCATGAAGCACTTTCTCTCTCTAATTATGATCAATATACCTTAGTAAAACACCATTGAGGTCTTTTCTGAATAGGACATTATCAATTAGAACATATGGAATGGATTGTAATATGAAATATCTCCTCTTGGCTCTATCTAAACCTGGTGGACATTGACCAGTCTAAAAAAAATGAGTCATATCTTGAACCCAGCTTGGTACAACATTCTGATCTTGATTATCAATAACTACAACAACTTATGTCTCCATTTTTTGTTCATTTTATGATGTTGAAGCTAGTTGTTCATAGAGCCCCTTACCTCTTACTAACTTTGTGATCTTGATCTCTACATCAAACTCCATGACTTTAGTAATCCATCCGACCCTTTTTTCATTAAGATCCTTACTAAGCAAGAATTCTTTCACGCTTGGATGTGCTACCATTAAGTGAATCTTATTGTTAGAAACCAATGGTTTGAATTTCTTGAGGCTTCTAATGATGGCTAGAACATGTTTCTCTACGAATGAATATTTTTGCTCATAATCGACCAATCCTTGGCTGAAAAATGCAATGGGTCATTCTAAGCCTTCACTATTCTGTTGAACTAGCATTGCTAAAACAAATTCAATGCTACCAAATGCATACAGGATAAAATCTTTTGTAAAATCTGGATTTACTAGTGTAGGGGTTGATGCTAAAGCCTCTTTAATGGCTTCAAAACTGTGTTTTGCCTCTCTAGTCCAACTAAAAACTGCATTTTTTCTCAACATAGCAATCAAGGGTTGTAAAAGGTTTGCTACATCAGGTATAAATCTCCTCAAAAAATTAATTATGCCTAAGAAACTTTCCAATCCTTTCTTGTGATTGGGCAAAGGCAGCTCAAGAATAGCTTTGACTCTCTAAAGATCAATAGTGACTCTGTGCTTTGACACTATGTGTCCTAATAGCTTACCCTCATGAACAACAAAGATACTTTTCTTGGGATTAAGGGAGATTCCATATTCCCTACATCTTTCAAACACTTGTTTTAAATGCTATAGATGTTCATCAACATTCTTTGAGAATATGGTGATATCATCCAGATATATTAGCACTATTTTATTGATTAAGCCTTGGAAAGCCATGTCCATATCCCTTTGAAAAACGGCTCTAGTATTGGACAGACCGAAAGGCATTCTCTTGTAGGCCATAGTGCCCCATTTTATTGTAAAGGCAGTCTTGTATTGGTCCTCTTCTTTGACCAATACCTGGTTGTAACTAGAGTACCCATCAAGCAGAGAGAATCTCTCTGAACTAGCAACCACTTGGAGGATCTGATCCATGGAAGGTAAAGGATAATGGTCTTCTAGAGAGGCTCTGTTAAGATCTCAAAAATCTAGACATAACCTGATTTCACCATTTTTCTTTCTAACTAGAACCAGATTAGAGACCCAGGAAGTGTGCTTAATGTTGAGAAAACTTTGTCATCTCATAGAAACCTCCAAGAACAATAGTGCCTTCGGTAACTTTAATTTCAAATAGATTGCCTCAAAAAACACGTACAACTATGTCACAAAGTGGAATCAGACATAGTTCATTTCCCACATTAATCTTTTTGAGAGAAGCACATGTAAATTCAATTTCAACAACTTGCATGAATAGATTCAACAAACAAAACCATTAAACATGAAATATAGTACAGAAGATTAGAACACATAGATTTACGTGGGGAAAACCCTTTCAGGTAAAAAATCCCACACTCCAAAATTTCTGAGCCATTGTATTATTCAGCAAAAAATAGAGTTACAATACAATCTCAGGCTCATAGCCTTTTTCACAGAGATTACTCCTTGTTTCATTCTGGAGACAAACTGGCAACAACCCTGTTTTGTTTCCCTCTCTCCTTTTTTTTGTTTCACTGATCAACCTCTCAGTCCATAGAACCTTCACACTGTTACAATACTATCACATAGTATACAATGCAGATTAACACGAGAGATCAACCAGGACACTTAATTTGGAGAGATTTCGACAGCATAATCCTACCTCAATCTTCCTCTCTCAGCGAGAGGCATCTCACTCGGCTACATAGTTGCACAACTCAACCACCGGCCTCTCGGCCTCTTTGTCGCACAGCCACTCAACCTTCACCTCCTACAAGATTCATCTCTATCTCTTACTGTGAAACGTCCAATGTATATACATTCATCTTTAGCAGACAGGAAATGATTCACCTTCTGTAGATCAGTTCGTATTCCAACAGTCAGACCAACTATTAACCACTCTAACTTCTCCAACCACGGTTCGCCTTCAATTCTATCGACATGACTTTGTCTATCGGCCACAATTTAGCAAAACACACCGATCATCAAAGTCTCCCTGATGTTGTCCATCATCCTGAGGTCTCGACCAAGTCCATCGGAAACACAATGTCCATCGGCAAGAGTTCATAATGTCACATCGAACCCATAGGTCTCCCCGATGTCATTAAGCTCATACACCTTTTGAACCATACACCATCTCCAATGTTGGCTATCGAATAAGCAATCAAAAAAATCTACACTGTCAAAGTTAGGGTTATCCGCCTAACACCATGTTTCCCAGTCAAAGAGACATACATTACCATCTCACCAATGTCCACCGAGCACATGGGCCCACATGCCATCTATCCTCCACATCATCACCACTTGTCGGCCTTCTACATGAATCACCATCCTATTGGGTCCCACATCCGTCGATAGTTGGAAACCAACCATCGCTTTCCAACTATCAACACTCCTTCATATTCCCCTTACCGTGGTGAGGGTTCCACCAAGACACGCATCCACTGCTTGTGCAATTACGAAGCATCAACAAGGAATCTACAATATTCTCAACAAGTCTCCCAGAAAAGACTTAAATATTAACTCCAAGTGGTCCCCACATCCATTGGAATTCAAGTCACTATATCACTGGATAACCGAACTCTAGAACCTCATGTCGGAGGTTACGAAGTTCCCAGAACCCATGACTTTCCAACAAATGGATCGCTCCATCACTCAAAACTTGAACTTCCAAACCCCAAGTCAGAAGTTACAAAGTTCCCGAATCCTACAATGAGCCGACAACAAAGGAAGTAGCCTTCCCTCCATATTCGCTAAGTCGAGAGGTTATGAAACTTTGGAACCCCGCGACTTCAGTTAGATAAACTTGAAAACCAATGACTTAACTCAGGCCGATGAAGAAGGAAAACATAACTGCTCCAGGAAGCAATCAAGCCATTATATTTGAGTCATAATTCTCAACATTCTCCCACTTGATGAAGAACTTACTGGCTTCTTCCAATGAAAACACAAAATCTTAAACAATTCTTTTGTGCTCCAACCAAGACACCTGCAATGACATCCAAGATGTCCACCAACTCAGGAAAAAGTTCCATCCATCTACCATAAGAAAAAGAACGAGCCAAGGCATATATGCATCAGTCTCAAGAACACAAGCACCAAATCCTACAGACGGAAAAGGCACCAACACAGCCACCACTCCACTGTGCTCACGAGCTAAATAGAAGCAACCGATCATAGCCTTCCATGAAACCACATAGATCTCAAACATATTCTCATTCTCCATCAAGACTTCTACACCAACATCTAGGATGTCCACCATTCAAGAAAAAATTTCTATCATCTTCCAACATGCCACCTATGGAAGAAAGGTACAAGCCAAGGTGAATAGCCACAAGTCCAACGAACACAAGCAAAGGACCCCAGTGATATCAACAACAAGAAACCACCATCACTCTAGAAAACAAGAAAGAACATAAGCTAGAACAACAATCATTCTGACTGCTTCCATCCAACTAATAAACCCACATGACTGAAAAATAGTAGCCACAACAAGTGCTAGAACATCCAATCATCAATACCTTAAAGGTATCAAACATTAGTAAACTTATGCCACCAACATAGCCAACCCATGTACTCCAAAAGAAAGCTCCATGTGCCAACCAGTCGAAGAAGACAAAACACAATCAGGAACTCCCACACAAGTCTTCACAACTCTCCCAAGTTCTCCACACCCAACAAAGAAAAAAGATTAAGAACCTCCATGTCATCTCCCATGAATCATGAGTGAAAACACATGACCACAAGCTAGTGATCACTACAGCTCTGACTAAACCTCAGACCAATGTAATGTGAAACCAAACATTAGGAAGACCACCAAGACCAAAGAGAGAAAACTTTGCACAACATATACCTATAGAACATCCTCCTACATAGACTTCTAATAGCAACATGTGTCAAGTATGATCTCCTTCCCATCCTAAAGAGATGCCATAACATCCAACCGTTCAATCACCAAGATCAAGCATAAAAAATGTAACATGTAAACAATCATGGATGTAAGCTTCTTAAAGAAGACCAAACTATTTCATTTCCCATATCAGGAAATAAGGCCATAAGGCATCTCCTACCGGTTCTTATCAATATAACACAAAAGCTCAAGGAGATGTCCACCTTCCACTATGAGTCCTCCAGAACCATTTAACAACAATTCAAGATCCATATCATGAAAGAAAGCATAAAACACACCTGAAAGATATAATGGGAAAATACCTCTCAAATAAACTGTCGAGTAGACCAAGAGTGGGAAAAGAGAATGCTCCTTCAAGATATAGAAGCCACCATGACTCATCCAAGAGCAATCTCCTCATTGGTATCTGTTGAACTCGAGTTCAACCAAGGTGTAGGCTACTCGAACTTTCTGCTGAAAACAAAACCTCTCTCAGGAGAATTACAGCCACACCTTATTCTTCATGTATCCATGAGCACCTATAAACAATCATCCCATGTTGAACTCCAAACTGCATTACTGCACTAACATGAAGTTCTCAAGCATATGACCAATGTACTCAAAACACAAAGAAAATCTAGACCATTGTCAAAGCTCCAAACATCTGAAATAGGAACTTATCATGACGCCATGATCTACATATCCCCCTTAGGAGATACCAAAGCTCCAAGTGAACATACCATGGTCTCAAGTGCAATGCACAATGTCAAAACTCCAGTGCATAAAGAAGAGTATACCATGACATAAAGCAAACAAACTCAAAACCAACATCACCTATCAAGCACTGGAAACACCTCAGCCAAAGACTCCAAACGTCCTCCATGGTTCCAAGATGTTGCACATCCTCAAATAGTGCCCAAGCAAATGCGAAAGAACCCTTCTGCAGCAACAGGATCAAAAAGCTCCTCCTAGTAACATCTGTAACACTAAAGAAAAAACATTCACCACCAAGTGATGAATCCAGAGTCATTGCTAAAGCTCCCACTGAACCATGACAACCGAGCTTCTCAAGCATCATGACCCAACATCTGCTAATCTGAAAATCCTTCAGGTCCACACAGCAACATGTCCATCAAGTGGCACCAAGATCTCCAAAGCAAGTAGAGATTACCATCACTGTCAAAAGCTTACACAAAGCAATGTATCCAAGTTGTCCATGACATCGTGATACAACATGCTACAGGTCCCCATAGCCAACTATTCAGGTACTCAACACCATCCATCCTCTCATCTCAAAGCAATCACACCAATGCACAAGTGACCACAGACAAGGCCAACTAATAGATCTACACCAACATTGCATCAACCTCATGGATATAGACAGTCCACATCTGAGTTATCTCACTGTAGCCAATGGGTAGCTAAACCATCAACCACATAACTCGAAGATCAATTCCATTGAATGTGCAAACCCATCATCACATTAGTAATGATAAACCGAGATATCAAAGAAGATAGGCATGTAGACACTAAGACTCCAACACCAGATCATGACCAAATCTGATTTGCCAAACATGTCCACAACGAGCACCATAGTCAAGGAATCCACAAGCAACACCACAAGAATGTTGAGTGAAAAATCACATACCAACACTCTCATATAGAGAAAGCATCTCACCTCCTCATACAATGCCGAAGCAGGCATGCAGAATTGCAAACATCTCATCCAGCAACACCCCAAAATTCAAGGTCTAGAAAATATTTTAACAGCAACTCCACATAATCACAAGTTTTGCTTGACATGTAAAACTTGCAAAACCACATAAAACATGCAAGTACAATATACCTTTAAAAAAGGAAACAATAGTTCAAGAACTCCAAGCCCCCTTCAATCCAATTCCAAAACCATCAATATGCACATGCATCAGAGAAAGAGATAGGCTATTCCAGAAACTTTCAAACCATCTAATGATTAACTCCATAGCCTTCAGTATTCGAGGTTAATAGAATACAATTCCTTCCAATGCCAGGAAATACCACCCAGCATAAGCACTCTCTTCCATGACTGAGACACAACCCAAGATTCTCCATATCACCATGGAGCCTCTCACACATACACCCAATATGAAAACTTTGCTGCAACTCAACCAAGAAGCAAAGAAATCCACCTCATACATTAAGGTTATACGACTGCCAAGATAACCAACTCCATCTTCACCATCCTTCAAACTATGTGTTGTCTCTAAATACTACAAGACTTCCACTCACCAAAGGATTAATACATTAGCCAATTCTGCCATATTTCCTCAAGCCTGAAAGACTAAGAAATCTTCACAAGAGAAATACCCAGAACCAGCAACCAAAAGAAGGCTCTGATACCACTTGTCGGGAAAACTTTGTCATCTCAGAGAAACCTCCAAGAACAGTAGTGCCTTTGGTAACTTTAATTTCAAATAGATTTCCTCAAAAAACATGTACAACTATGTCACAAAGCAGAATCAGACACAGTTCATTTCCCACATTAATCTTTCTGAGAGAAGCACATGTAAATTCAGTTTCAACAACTTCCATGAACAGATTCAACAAACAAAACCATTAAACATGAAAGATAGTACAGAAGATTAGAACACACAGATTTACATGGGGAAAACCCTTTCAGGTAAAAAACCCCACACTCCAAAAAATTTAAGCCATTGTATTATTCAGCAACAAATAGAGTTACAATACAATCTCAGTCTCATAGCCTTTTTCACAGAGATTACTCCTTGTTTCATTCTAGAGACAAACTGGCAACAACCCTGTTCTGTTTCCCTCTCTCCTTTTTTTCATTTCACTGATCAACCTCTCAGTCCATACAACCTTCGCACTATTACAATACTATCACATAGTATACAGTGCAAATTAACATGAGAGATCAACCAAGACACTTAATCTGGAGAGATTTCGGCAGCATAATCCTGCCTCAATCTTCCTCTCTCAATGAGAGACATCTCACTCGGCTACACAGCCACACGACTCGACCACCGGTCTCTCGGCCTCTTTGTCGCACAACCGCTCAGCCTTCACCTCCTGCGAGAGTCATCTCTATCTCTTACTGCGAAATGTCCAATGTATATACATTCATCTTTAGAAGACAAGAAACGGTTCACCTTCTATAGATCAGTTTGTATTCCAACAGTCAAATCAACTGTTAACCGCTATAACTTCTCCAACCAAGGTCCTCCTTCAAGTCTATCGGCATGACTTTGTCTATCAGCCACAGTTTAGCAAAACACGCCGATCATCAAAGTCTCCCCGATGTTGTCCATCATCTTGAGGTCTCGACCAAGTCCATCGGCAAGACAACGTCCATCGACAAGATTTCATAATGTCACATCGAACCCATAGGTCTCCCCGATGTCATTAAGCTCATACACCTTTCGAACCATACACCATCTCCAATGTTGGCCGTCGGATAAGCAATCAAAAAAATCTCCACCGTTGAAGTTAGGGTTATCCACCTAACACCATGTTGCCCAGTCAAAGAGACATACATTACCATCTCACCAATGTCCACCGAGCACATGGGCCCACATGCCATTTGTCCTCCACATCATCACCACCTATCGGGCTTCTACACGATTCACCATCCTATTGGGTCCCACATCCGTTGGTAGTTGGAAACCAACCATCGCTTTCCAACTATCAACACTCCTTCATATTTCACTTGCCGTGGTGAGGGGTCCACCAAGACATGCGTCCACTGCTTGTGCAATTCTGAAGCATCAAAAAGGAGTCTACAATATTCTCAACAAGTCTCCTGAAAAAGACTTAAATATTAACTCCAAGTGGTCCCCACATCCGTTGGCATCCAAGTCGCTATATCACTGGAGAACAGAACTCGAGAACCTCATGTCTAAGGTTACGAAGTTCCCATAACCCATGACTTGCCAACAAAGGGATTGCTAAATCGCTCAAAACCTAAAATTCCAAACCCCAAGTCAGAGGTTAAGAAGTTCCCGAAACCTGTGATGAGCCAACAACAAAGGAAGTAGCCTTCCCTCCATAGTCGCTAAGTCGAGAGGTTATGAAACTTTGGAACCCCGCTACTTCAGTTAGATAAACTTGAAAACCAGTGACTTAACTTAGGCCGATGAAGGAGGAAAATAGAACTGCTCCAGGAAGTAATCAAGCCAGTAAATTTGAGTCATAATTCTCAACACTTAATTGGAAAAATAATCCCACCCTCAACTAACTTAGTCAATTCCTTAATCATTAAAGGTTCTAGCTTAGGGTTCAATGGTCTCTGTTTTTTCCTAACGGGCTTAGCATTAGGTTCTAGTTCTATTGTGTGCTGAGCAATTCTAGGATCAAACCTCTCAAATCAGAATAGTCCCAAGCAAAAATATCTTGAAACTCTTGACATAAAGCAATGAAAGCCTGTTTATCTGATTCAAAACAATTTTTTCCAATCTTGAGAAGCTTACCTTTAAAAATCTCCAACTCTTTGTAATGCTCCTCTTTAATCTAAATACTAGTTTTATTCCTTTTCAACTGATCATCGGTACTGAATATGGATTCTAAAGTAACCAAGCCCCTAGGAAACTTATTTGTTTTCAGCTAGATAATCTAATCTTCATATTGTTGTTTCAGATTTTCCTGATTTACAATAGAAAACTAGTCTTCCTCAAGTAAAAAACTTAGAATTTGCTCATCAATTTCAAAGACTTGACAATTAATGTTGTTATCTAGAATAGATGGCCTGACAATTATCTTAACATGTGGTTGTACTTTTTCTTTTCTGATCTCATTAGGAATGTCAAATTGTGCACCAATTGCAGCCAATCTGTCTGCATGTTTATTCTGACTCCTAGGGAATGAAATCAAATTAAAGGCATCAAATTCCTAGATCATATCCCATACTCTATGCTTGTAAGCTTTCAAAGTGTCATTTTTTTGTTACATTCAATCCTCTTACCTGATTAACAATCAATTCACTGTCTCCCAACACCTGCAAACAGCTTATTCCTCTCCTCCTCGCCCATTCTAAACCTTGTATCAGTCCTTCATACTTAGCAGAATTGTTAGAATAGGAAAAGGCAAATATGAAAGCAGCATAATATATGTCACCCTATGGTGAAATCAACATTGCACCCCCACTAGTTCCATTTTTGCTTCTGGAGCCATCAAAGTACATCTGCCATAACTCATCTTGTTGTGA
Organism: Sequoia sempervirens; assembly: GCA_007258455.2. Taxonomy (NCBI): domain Eukaryota; kingdom Viridiplantae; phylum Streptophyta; class Pinopsida; order Cupressales; family Cupressaceae; genus Sequoia; species Sequoia sempervirens. Next base: position 55,512,312 of record VDFB02270651.1, on the reverse strand, counting down.
TAACTGTTGTTTTGCTTTCTTTTCAATGTTTGGAATCTTTGTTTTAGGTTCATGAAGTACATAAATTCCTAATCTAGCTTCTTGAATAAGTTCACTTGGATTATCTATGATGTTTTCTACTTCCCACTCATTTAGCAGCACCTCTAGTATACATTCATATTGTAGTTCCTGAGTTGCAGCAAGCTCACTATCCTCAAGAACAACATAATTAACATTAATTGCACTTGGCACATAAGGATCAATGTGATCCTTAGCCAATGACTCAGACTTAATTGTCACTTTTGTTCCATATCTAGTCTTGAAGAGCATATGGGACCAATCAGATGATAGATAACCTCCAATCTTTGCAGTGAAGTCCCTTCATAGGAACAAGGAAAAGAAAGGAGGTAAGTCAATAATGAAAACATCTTGAGGAATAGAAAATTTCAGACAGGCATGTAATGTGAGTCCCAAATCTTTGATAGCACCGTTGTACCATCTAACTGAAGCACTCCTTTCTCAAGGGGCTGGCATTTTAGTCCTAACTGGTCTGCAATCTTCTTTGGCATGACTGAACTACTGGTTCCATTGTCAACCATGCAGTTATGAACTAATTTATCTCCCACAATTAATGTCACATAGAAAGGAGGAGGCTTAACGCCCTTTTCAGACTCCTTTCCTGGCTGTTTATTTTGCTGCACATCCTTATCCTTCTGTTCATTTGTGAAAACAACCTTAGTTGTATCAACTAAAGGTTCATTAGTTGTTTCCCTTTCAGTTAAAGTAGACTATAATAACTCCTTTTGACCTAGGATTTCCAAGGAATCCCACATAGACATTGTGATATTCATTTTTTTCATATTCTCAACAATATTAAAAGGCACTACAAAATTTATCTTATGTTGTACTCTTGCAATAGCAGGCTCAGTTTGCAAGTGAGGATTCTCTCTTGTAGCTATTTGTGGATTCCTCTGCAAAATGCGAGGCACTTGTGATGTAGATGGTTATGTAGCTACTTCTTTTCCTTTATCAGCTACCTTCTCAAGTTCAAAGGCTCTTTTCTTTGATCTTGTGTTTGCAGCAACTAGAGAATCATTTGCATTAACTCCACAAAACTCTTCTCCTTGCCAGTTTAGAAGAGTGGCTTCACTGGTAGATTGGTCTTGCTGCTGTAAGGACCCATCATTAGGTGGCTTCTTCTGTGAATTTGAAACACCCTGTACCATCAAGGCCTGATTAATGATTATGTTTGAACAAGTGGCTTGATTATGAGGTTGGTTGTAAGGATAGCACCATTCATAATCTGCAGCCAAGTTATTCTGAACAGGAACAATGTCTTTGGCTGCATTAATAGGAGCAGGATTGTAAACTTGAAAGGGCCTTGGGTTAATATTCTATCTTGGACCCTAATAATTTCCTTGATAAGGCTATCTATTACCTTGATATTGTTGTTGTTGACCCTAATAAGGCTGATTTACAGCTTGATTCTGTGGTTGATAAGGCCTATTGTATGACTGTTGTTTTTCTAGATTCACTAGTTTATTGCCAAAAGTCTGCAATAAATTCTTAATTTCTTGAAGTTCTTGAGATGAGCTTGCTGAGGCATTTTCTTGATTTACAGCAGCTGTAACAGTAGCTGGAATAGCAACTGATGACACTGGAACAACTGGAAAAGGTGTAAAAGATGGTATTTGAAGTGGCATACTAGGTTGTATCTCAGGAAATATTGGCATTGGTGGCCTAGGGGCAATCTTACCTACCTAAATCAAAAAAATTATGCCCTTATTGCTACTTCATAAGCATCTAGTAGAGATACCCCTCCCATTAACTATGTCATTACTGCTATCTCACTATTTATGGCTTTCAAATAATACAAAAAAGCATGTTCATGAGAAGGCCTCGTAGTAGCTAGAATCCTATCCCAAGTTTTCTAGAATTTGAAGTTAAAATCTAACATTTGCTCTTGAGGATATTTTTTTATGGTTGTTAACTGTTCAACTAATGACAAATGATTAGATTTGTCCTGAAATTGCTTATGCAGCCTGTCCCCTAATTCATCCCAAGTTGCAATTGACCCAACTTGCAGACCTCTAAACCATTGTAATGCTTTTCCCTTAAAGGAGGTTGCAAGCAATCTGACAGCTACATTCTCTTGGGTTATATGGTGAACCCAACAAAGAGATGCCACATCTCTGATGTTTTCAATATGAGTAGTTTGATCCTCTCCTATGAAAAAAGGTAAACTCTTCAAGGTTGCTACAGGAATATCATCATGTTGGGCCAAATTCAATGGACTGCCTCCATTGAATGGCACAAAGGGTTGATTTTTGGCCATTTGCACAACTTGAGGTTGATTGACCTGAACTGAAACAATAGGAATAGAGGCTATAACAACAACTGAACTAGCTTTGAAAGTTGGTCTAAAGCTTGGTGGGGTTGATTGAACCCTCTTTCAAATGGACACTCTCTTAACGGACCTACTATGACTTCTAGGTGGAGATAACTGCAGATATTCAAAGGTTTCTAAACTTCTAGTCTAAATCCTTTTCATGTAAAGCCTTTTAGCACTGGATTTAAGTTTTTTCCCACAGTGAAAGTTGCTAGATATGAAATATTTTTCCTCTCAAAGGCCTGAAAATGTTGGCAGCATATCAAAACCACCAATATCTTACGCTTTTTCTAAACTGTTTGATTCGACAGTCCCACCGGCCGTGCTAAAAACTATTAGCTCTAATGATTTGCACCCAAGCTGAGCTTAAGTGCAGCCAATCATGAGTAACATGGGAAATTTTCTAGGGTTGTGGGTGACCCTATTACTAAAAATTACCTCCAGAAAAGTTGGCTCCTATTGATTTTACCTAAAACTACTTGTCCTTTGAGTAAAAAGGTAAGGAAAATGCAATACTAAAAATGAATATAAAACTTTGATATTATAATGGCATGCAAACTTGATTTTGTTACACTTTCAGTTAATAGATTAACATAAAATCTCCACAACTCATCTTTGTATATCAATTACAAAAGTGATTTATGAGAAGGTGCTTATACAAGACTCTAGAAAGAAAAGAATAAATTTCATAACTTAAACCCTTGTATTGCTCACACAACTCATAACCTGTAAAATAGATATTCTCTTCCAAAGAAAGGTACTTTTTGAAGATACAAAAATACAGGGAAAAGCACAAATTTCACAAGTATACTGATCAATTTCAAAGGACATGTACACTAACAAGCAAGTGATGAGAAAGTAGACTGAATCAATACTATAAATTTCTCAAGGTACTCACAGTTTGCCTGGTTGCATGAGTTACAAAATTACACTGAAATATGATGATGAACAATCTCCAGAAAACTACCAATTAAGAACTGAAATCAAAATGAGTTACAATGAGCCAATAGAACTCACCAACCAAGTGGATACACCAAAGTAGGATCCAATAACCACCTTGGGTCGGATGCCCTAGAAAAGCCTAGAAAAAAGGCTCTAGATTCCTCACAAAACTATCTACAATATGTGAGAAGGAATTATATTGACCATAACAAATAATTAAAACTGCCAATAAGGTGCAATAATGGCCCTAGACACATGGAAAGATGTCTCCAAACTGAAAAAACCTCTCCAATACTCCCTCCATTTGTTTTCTCTCCCAACTGAAAAAAAGGCCATAAATATTTTGCATTTAAGAAATAACAAAACAATTCTAAGGTTTATAATACACCTTAAAACTATTTTGTTTTACAATAAATATATGCAAAATAAAAAATACATCATCAAACCCCACGAATAAGTTGAGGTGGAAATTTCAAAATGAGGTGAACTCCTTGTTGAGATGGAAAACATGTGCTACAAAGGTTTCACAAGGGTATGATATAGCATCATATTATGAAGTTTGCAATAAAAACCTAAAGCACAAAAAGAAAAAGCAGGGTTGTGAGCTCACATTAGTTAATGTTTTATTTAAATAGAACATTGGCAAAAATGTCGTCGGCTATTAAGATTAGGGTTGCAACCCTAAAACAAGACCAAAGAAAGAAAGCTAATTTTAGATGAAGATTCTCAAAGAAGCCAAGCTGCTTCCAACCAAGGGTCTCTGTAGGTAATTACATGGTGAAAATATGAACACAAAGCATCTTTTATTGACAGATCTGGCGAGAAACAAAAGGAAAAAGCTTAAGGTAATCTTTATGAGCATGTTTAGTCTTTGGTTTCATTTTCTAAAGAGAGAAAACTCAAAATAACAAAAGTATTCCTACCATTTCAAGTTGTAGCCATACTTTGTAGTCATTTTCCCTTACAGATTTATAATGGCCGAAAACCCCTTTTATTTTCTGTATTTGCTCTTTTTTGAAGAAAAATAAAATAAAGCTATTTATCATGTAACAAGCTATGGCCGAATCTTTTCTTGGTGATTTCTTTTAGAAAAAACCCTTAGGTTTCTTTATGATCTTTAAAGGTACTCTTTGAAATGACTTTAGAAGCCACTATCACTCCACCATCTTGCTTTACACTAAAAAAAAACACAGATTACTTTATGAAGCTTACGCAGGTTTCTCCCATTTTGCTCTGTTTTACATAAGTATTGATGTGGTCATTGAAAAAATTTTGATGTATATTCCTTTCTCTCTCACTCATTTTCTTTTGCATTTTGAGTCTTTATATTTTCCCTTTTTCCTGTGAAGTTTGTATACCAAAACCCCTACAGAAAAATAACAAAAGGTAAGCTTACTATGAAATAAACCTTGGTTTGTAAGCTATTGGTTTCACCTCTATTGACCTCTTGTAAATTCTTTCCAAATAGAAAGCTACATTCGAACTCTGTTGCAGTAGAAGTTTGAAATTGCAAATATATCATGATTCACAATCAAAGAAATATCGGAAAAACAATGTTTGTTGAACAAAATCACCTCAATATTTTATTGTCACTCGAGCTCCAAAGATTTCACAAGAGATTTCATAACATCATGGCATTTTTTGTAGACCACTCTCTATGACTTTTCATTGAATTTCCTTTGGACTCAAAACCCCCTTTTTTGGGTCAAAAATTACACGCATTTCATTTTTTGGGTATCTCACCTTCTACTATTACAAGGAAAAGAAAGTTGTATCTCACTTACTTTTCTATCCATTCTTGAAACAGTAATTAAAACTTTCTCTTTATGAATAGATTAGAGTTGTATGAGTCCAAGTATAAAACATGTAAGATATAAATAACCATGACTCAAACAATTCTTGCCTCAACATTTTAGTGTTTGCTTTTATTGCAATTTTTTGCAATATGCTCTGTGTAGAAGTCCTTGCTTTGCATTGATACTAAGTTTGAATTTGTAAACAGTGATCACTGTATACGTATTGTGTTTTGTGCTTTAGTGCTACACAACATTTTCCACATACTTGGACTACTTTTGGCATAAGTGATTGCTCCATTTGAAGTATTCCTAGTATTCAATGAACAATGCATTTTCCATGCTATCTGTAATGAAACTCATTCCGCTAGCATTGTGCATAATTTAATGTTGGGATAATAGTTTATGTACTATTCACTTTCATTATTCAGTTTAAAGTTGACTAGAGGAAAATGCTTTTAGTCCATTGTTACCCAGAAGTTGTCACTCTATATCAAAACAAAACTGCCCCTTACTCATGTATGCTTGTTCTATTCTAGCTTTATGATTTTCACATTTATTGCACTTCATATAGCTTGTACACCTGGGCTATCTTCTTATTCAAGATTGTTTTCCAAGCATTGATAATCCTTATCAAACAATCTACCTCCCTGTTGTGTATCTAGGGATTTATTATACCATTTTTTCACTTGAAGTTGTTAAAATCTTCACTTTCTGACATTTATATATAACCCTCCTTGAGACTACTTCTCATGTTTTGAATGTCAATCATATTCATTTCCTAGTTTCATTACTCTGTTCTACAATGCTTAGGCAATCTAATATTTTCCCTTTAAAACTATGATCTCTTATGATGGATGCCTTCTATGATTGATTTTTTCCTATGAATATCAATTCTCAAGAAAACTCTGTTGTGGCATGACTGTCATTTCAAGGATGAATATATGAATTACCATTTATGATTAGATCTCTACTATGAATTATCCTTTAAGGACTCTCTTATGATATTGTGTATGTGTCATTTGATGAAATCACATTAGCATCCCTTAACATACAAGTGATTGTACCTTTCATAAAAAACAAACATGGCTCTTATAACACATGCACATATGAATGTTGCATCCTCATGGAATAAATTGTTTTGACACAAAGAATTGCTCATTCTTTTATGATTTTCATAAATAAGTACATGTCACTTATGATAGTGACAAACATTCCACTGTCACAAATGATGTGAACTCATTTGAGTAAATCATAAAAAGATGAATTTCCTAATGAGTATCTTTCAATGCCTCTTTAAAGTACAAAAAGGCAGCATGCCGAGCTCAACCCTTGAGGGAGCCACGTTTTTCCCCACGTGCTAAAACTTGATGAAATAGTAACATTGTGTTCCCTGTATCTGCACATGAAACAAATAGTTTGAAAAACATATGCATATGCCTGAAGGCTTGATGATTTCTTTTCTCTCTTTTCTCTAAACATGAGCAGCTTATAGCTTGTCTGATGCATGTAAAGGATAGTCTATACATTGATGGATGAATGTGTATGTAGTGTTAGAGACCATCATTGTTTAGAGATTTTCTTTAACCCATTGCAATTCTTTCAGATGTAGGACATGGAAACTAGGAGTTGTAGAGGATACAAAGCAAGGAACTTCAAGCTAAGGATCATGCAAGACAACGAACTTAGACCAGTCGTTAGGCAATGACTGGCCTCTTCCCCTATATATGCATCTTTTATTCTTTCAATCCATTTATGTATATATTGCATTTTATCTACATTGGACAAGCTATATCTCACGACTTGTGTGAGATAGATTTGAACCTTTGAATCAATAAAGACTTTCTTTCAGCAATATTTGTGTGAATCTTTTCAATATTGTATACATGTGTATAAATTCAACAATCTATTACTGAAAATAAAAGTTTTTTTTTATTTTCTTATGTTTATACACTTGAATGCAATATAGGGAAGACTAATATGAAATGCATCTCATTTTAAGTGTTTGCAAACACTTAAAACTCACTCAATTTGACAAGAAATAAAAATGAGTAACAGTTGGATGTTGATGTAGGTAGAGTAATTAATAATTGAATATGTAAGTATTAGTAATAGATATGAAATATGTTTTCTTGTTTTAATTAGAATGTGTTTTGATATTCAATGTGATCATATAATGATAAAACCAAACTAGAATGATACCTATAAATACAAAAGCATAGAAACATAAATCAAATCCTTTTAGGACCTTGTGCCACTTAAGAACTTAAACATGTATGCAAATTGGTTAATTATAGAATAACCCCCTTAAGAATATAAACATGTGTACAAAATAGTGTAACTTAAAGGAGAAAACTACAAGGAAATATCGTCTACACTTTGGTCTACATGCAAAACTAGGTGAGAATGCATACTAAAGTAGATATAAGTATAATAACAATGATATAAGGATACAAATCTTCAAAAATTTGGGCTATTGGAACAAATGTGTTCTCCTAACCCATGGAAACCATGCATGAAAGAAAAATCAAACTTTTAATGAGGTGTCACCCTCTAATAGTGTATACTAAAAAGGAGTTCTTGCAAATTGATTATTGTGACTAAAAAGTTAGTGTACAAATAGAGCATGATGTGTGAATTTAAAACTAAGTTTAAATATTCACCCTTTATATACTTATGTGTGTGTCAAATATGAAGAGAGGATGCAAATGAAAATATTCCCTTGCATTTTTTCCTAGTGCAAAAGAATGTAGACATAAAACCTACAACAAGAGAAACTACCTTGATCTCAAGTGGCAAGATCAAATAAAAATTGAAATAGAACATGAGCATAACATAAAAAATATATAATATGTAGTGGAAAGGACATGAGAAGATATTAATATAAATTTAATGAAATCAAGTTGATGAGGATCAAATATGTGTCATTCGAATAAATTTTCCCCATGTGATTATCCAAAATAAAGTGATTAAACCAATAAAGTCAATAAAATTAAGTGAATGTAGTTCTATTGCAATGGGATCAAAAGATGTGTCATTGAAATGAATACCCCATGGGTTTATCCTTTATGATACCATGTTGCATAAATGATTATGTATGATGATATGTTTTCTCTCTTGGAATAAAAGTTATATATAAATATGCTAATTTTCATTCATGTTCATCTTATATTATAGCTTAACTTTTAACATCAATGTATGATGTTCTAGGTGGATCATTAAAATTATCATCAAAACTACCATACTCATCATGATTATTGGAAGAATCCTTTTCCATTTTTGTTTGACTAGACTCATCATGTAGAGGTGCTTAAGATGTATTTCCATGATCACGTATATCCTACATTTATATCATACTATGATTTGCAATTTAATGGATGTAAATATTAAAAATATGTCCAAGAGTCCAATGATAATTGTTACCTAATTTTCACCCACAGGCTCAATCAGGCAGGATAAATCATGTGACATAGGTTCGAGAGGGCCAAATGGGAAAGGGTCATGAATCTGATGCTAGGCTACAGTGAACTCAGTTTGGAAGCTTGCCTCGTTCAAGTTCGGCATGAAAATCCTCTAAGGAGAAAGTCGGCAAGACCTTCCAGATGTCTTGCCGACTAGCAGGGGTTCCATCAAGCCTGAATGTTTCACATTGGGATCCTATCGGCATGATATTATCAAGGTCTCCCCGACCCATAATGCATTTGGTTAAATACGCTTTTGTGTTGTCTATCGGCAAGACCCCAGGAATGTCACGGCGAGTGGAATTCACCTACAGTTTCCTATCGGCAGCACTTCGATCATCATCCTGGTGACAAAAAGATATGCATCTCAGGGAGAAGAAGGATGTGTGCCAAGAGGTCTGGCTGAAGCTCGAGGGTCTCACCAATATTAAATTTAAGTTCGGTGAGATGGATTCGTTTCGGGAAGATATCTCCCCGACTGTTAAAGGTTTCGCCGAAGGGTTTTCTCTTCGCAATAATGTCTCGCCGACACATGAGAGTCACCCCAACTGGATCCCAGTTTTCCAAAAGGAGGGTCAGGTTGCCAAGATGTCTCGGTGACTGGTAAAGGCCTCGCCAAGAAGGTTTGACATCGGCATAAGGTCTTGCCGATATAAGGATGTCTCCCTGACAGAAAAAGGAGCTTGTCGAAGGATTTGGCCTTCGGCATAAGGTCTTAGCGATGCAGAGGGTCTTGCCGATAAGGGGAGCCTTCAGTGTAACATTCCAAGTCAGAGAAAGGTCTCCCTAAGAGTATGATGTCTTGCCAACAAGTGAACAACTCGGCGAAAGAGAGGACCTCGGTGTGAGGTCTGGGCGAAGAAGGGAAGTCTCACCGACATGAAGGAGCTCGCCGAAGAGTAAGCAGGAATCGGTATGACTAGGGGACCTCGCTATGAAGTCTTCCCGACTTGCCACGGTCTTGCCGAAAGAAATGTAGAGCTTGGTAGCATGGAGTGTGTTCGGGGTGACATCAATAAACTCTCACTGATAGAAGATGAGGAAAGCTCACCGAGGTAGTTTTTCTTTTGGCATGAGGTCTTGCCGAGAGTATGATGTCTTGCCGACAACTAGGCGGATTCGCCGTGACATTTTGCTTTCATCCAAAGGTCTTGCCGACTCGTGGTCTCGACCAAAGAAAGTAGTTTCGTCATGATGTCTTGGTGAAGGCATTATGTCTTGCCGATAGTATGGTGGGTCTCGGGGTAAATTTTTGCTTTCGGTAAGATCTCTCACCGACACTCAGGAGTCTTGCCGACAGATGAAGAAGCCTCGACAAGAGAAGATGGTTTTGGCGAAGGACGAAGGAATCGCCGTAAGGTCTCAACAATGAAAGAGATTTATGTGTGACTCCAAGGGGCTCGTTGTAGCATCTTGCCGAAAGCGATATGTCTTGCCGATATTCTGGGCAATAACAAAGGCGATATCGGCATGAACTTTGGGCTTGCTAAGAGCTCTCATCGATAGTTCCATGTTATGCCGATGGTTGCAGGAGGATTTAATCGCATCGGGGAGACATGATTAGTGTCTCATCGACATGCAATTCTACAGGAGGAACTTTTGACCAACCGAAGAATCTACGTGGAGTATGCTCAACCAATCAAAGAAAGCTACGAGTGAATCGTTGGCAGTTGAACCAGATGAAGAAGATCAATAGGATGAAAAGTAATGTGTATCTGTTCTGAGCTTAGGAGCATTCAAAGCACTCAACAAGGAGGTTCAAAGGTGGACACAAGGATCAGAAATGAATGTGGTAGCTACGAAAGATCTAAAAGCTTCTTCGGGAATGATTCTTCACCGACATAGGCAACAAGGACATGGGGATACATCATTAATTTCATCAAAATATCTGAGGGAGATATTTTTGTAAGCCCTAGGGGCCGACACACTTTTGTATATAAGGCATTTTTTGCCTCTTTGTAAAGGAGTTCTCTTGATGCTTTTCTGAAGTTTGCGACTTCTACAGTCCTCTCTTAGATTAGCAGAATTTTGTAACTCATTTTGGAACATGTTATATAAAATTTACCTTGATTACCATTGATCGTTCATTTTTTTCCTTCTGGTTCTTGTGAAGTATTGTGCATTTTTAAGTGATTCATCAAGCTACTTAGTGAAATCTTTCTTTTCCTTATAGCTTTATTTCATGTTAGCATGCCTTTCTTTGCAAAAGTGGTATCATGTAGGTTATAAACTGTGTTTACTCAATTGCACATGAGCTTTTAATTTGTGAAAGTCTATTTTTCCTTCTTGAAAGTGTGTGCATGTCAAACCTATTTGTATGCATAATCCACACAATCTTGTTGTGCAGTCCCATATCCATAATCAGTACTCAAGTGTAATTCAAGTATCTCATTGTTCTTATCAGTTCGATGTATCACCTTAGGTTTTAGTTTTATTCTTATGTACTCTTTCTCCCTTTCCCTTAAAGAGATCAGTATTTTAGGTGACACCAAAGGAAGTCAGCCTTCTCCGAAGGTTGACCTCTGCCTATAAGTGACCCACAACTTTAGAGTTCTTCCCATGTTACACTAGATTGTTGAGTTTACTTTCAGCAGGGTGCAAATCCAAGAGATAACAATAATCACAAAATTATTTAGACTTCAAATTATATGGAACAAAATTCTAGAAGTAGCAATATGTTTAATGTGAGGTATAGGGATGTTTTTTTCTAACAAAAATTGTGTTAACACTACATGTGAAGGATTGTCCAATATAATGAAATTTCTGAATCCTTTGGTGTTTGAATGATGAAATCTCTAAGTTCCTCAATAAATATATCGTAAATTGAGCATGAACCAAATGATATGTAGGAATTAGCATCATGAACTATAAGAGGGATACCATGATCATATGAATTTGAAGATAAAATATATGTATCAATAAAAAATATCACTAGGATCCACAAGGAATAATGAATCAATAGAAGTGCACATAAAATAATTAATATATGTGAAAGGGAAAATAATATTAGATAGGAAATATATCATTAAGTGTAACATCCTCACATGAGTTATGATCCCTACATTTATCAATAGAGATTAGGGATAGCTCATCATAAATTATCAAAAAATAAGTGTCACCATTTCTACATGTGTGAAATTCTTGAACAAATGAAGTTAAGTCCTAGATAGAAAGATAAGTGTGGAAAAGCTTTAGAAAAAGCTTAAAATTTAAAAGCATGTTGAATGAATTTATCGGGCTAGAATATGGTTCACCCTCCTTTAATAAAATTAGACATCTTCAATGGATAAGGATTTCAACTTGGGGAAAAATATGATATTTAATGTATATCTAGGAATAGAAGACAAAACAAGGATTGATTAGATTTTATGATTCAATACTTAAAAATGAAGCACCAACAAGGGGTAACTTGAAAGGTGAAAATTAATTAGGTCCAAACTATAGGTGAAGCACTAAGAGCACACTGAGAAAAAAAATATCAGTAATAATAATCAAAATTAGAATACACAAATTGAAAACTCCAAATAATATGCTTGTAACCCTAAGGGTTAGGTATGTAGTTTATTAGTTCACAAAAGTTAAGAGATAAAATAAACCCTTCAAAAGTGTCTAACTAGAATACTACAAAGATGAATAAATCAACTAAACAAAAGTGAACACTAGGTACATGAATCGAGTATAATTTTAATAGATTAAAATAATTTAACTTAGATAGAAATTATGCATTTGATTATATAAATTTGAGAGGCATTAGGACTTAGCTAAATTTGATGGATAATATAGATTCATTCACTATTTTGATCATTTTTTTAACCATATCTCAAAATTACTTAAAATTATGTGTTGGAAAAATAAAAATGACATATGAATAGGGTTACCCTTAAAATTTCAAGGAGAGACATAATAATGAGTGATTATGTCCTAGATAGCACAATTTTATCCTAATGCATTTTTTTCCCTCTATATAATTTGACATTCAATACCTATAGAAGATATTCACCTCATGTATATTTGTAGAAGAAAAAATTGGGTGGTACTAAGATGCACTAGATGGACCTACTATAAAAATTGGGGAGAGTGACCAAACTCCTTATTAGGAATTAGGCCCCGAGATTAATTTAATATTGATAGAGAGAAAATATGAATATGTTGGATGCTAATATATATGGATTAGTTGATAGTTAAACCTACCAACACAATTGGCAATATATGTGAATGTACTTTCCTATCTTTATCATATTCTCTCTTTATATTTGATGTGATCATGCAATGATAAAAATGAAGTAGAATGATTCCTTTAAATGCATAGACTAGACACATAAATCAAGACCTTTTAGGCCCCAAGATCACTTAAGAACACAAACATATGTGGAAAGTAGTGTAAAATGAGAGGGTTGAAAAAGTTACAACTTTCTCCTTTATAATAATATATTTTGTATAATATATGAATGTTTCAAATATATATTTTAAGTTAAAAAATAATGTGAAATGAAAGGAAAGTTGAGTGTGAAAACGTTTCCCTAATGCAAATCAATTAGGAGAGGGGATGCAAAACTTTGTTTCAAATCTTTAAAATTTTATAGTTAACTTAATTTCATGCACATGCAATATAGTTATTTTTCATATTTAAACCATTAAAACACATAACACAAAATTTATATGGGAAAACCATTTCAGGGAAAAACCCACACACCGAAGCATAAATCAATTGTATTTCTAGTAAAAGCTATTACAATACAATGCACAAAGTCTATACTCTTGCAAATGTTTTTTCAGTGTGATACAAATATAGAGTCAATATGATAGCATAACGACATCTCAAAAAATTACAATCAAGCTCTACAAAAAAATGTACTAGGGAATCAATAAATACATCTCATACATGGGTGTTGATTTTTTCCATGTGTGAATCTCCCAGCCTCTGCATGCATGCAAACTAAAATCAACAACATGCACATGTCCCAAGTGACCTGATTAGCAACTAGTTAAACATGCACATACATGCAACAACATACAAGGCTTGTAGCTCCAAAAATCAAGCAACCTCACATGTAAGGCATCCTATAGAGAAAATTAGATTTGCTACCAAAATATAACTCACCCACAAGTCCTAGTCACTCTGAGTGACAACTCATTCTTTGTTAAGAAATTTTCCCTTCAAAGCTTCAGTCAACAAGTCAAAAAAATGCCACATGGCATAAGGGAGCTCCTCCTTGAGGTTTTTAAAATTTATAATGCTCAAATGAGCCCCAAGATGACAAGAGTCACCTTTCCTTGTCTCTGTTTTTCCAAAGAGATAAAGTAGCACACAAGTCAGCCCCACTAATACTTATTTTGAAAATAAATTGTCACATTTCAACATGGTGTCCATTTTTTATGTATAAACAATTTCCTTTTCCCAATGGATAGCCCATGTGACATGTGTCATGATTTTTCATTTTCACAACTTGCATGTAGGATGTCAACTCCCCGTTGGGTCCCATAAAATGGCTTAGCAATTTGGAAACAAATACTATTGCATTTAATAAATTAAATCAAAAACTTAGGGTAAAATAATTAATAAATTAATCAAGGGACTCACTAAGGTTGAAGCACCTTAATCCCAAAATTCTCCCACTTTTCAAAAACCTTCAGGTGTCTCTATGCCACTGCTCAGGTCGCAAGGCCTGTAGAATTGGCACACAATCTAAACTTCTCTATGCTCACTGGATTTGTCAGTGCATCCACAACATTCATAAAACTTTCCACCTCTTCCAAGTTAACCTTTCCATCTTCCACCATATCATGAATAAAATGAAACTAAACATCAATGTGTTTTGTTTTGGCATGGAAAGTAGGATTTTTCACTAAACAAATAACACTTTGGCTATCACAAAATATAGTAATTTTTCCTGCATCAAAACCAACATCCAAACATAGTATATGTAAGCAAAATGGATTCTTTGCAAGCATGAGTAGCTACCATGTACTCTGCTTCAGTAGTGGACAAAGAAACTACAACTTACCACTTGCTCATCTAACTTATTACACCACCAAACATCATGAAAAATTATCCACAAGTAGATCTCTTGATGTCAATGTCACCCACCCAATTAGTATCCACATATCCATGAATTTTTAATGAATTTTGAGGTCTAGTAGGATAGCCATGAAAACACAAGGCATACTCAAAATTACCCTGCAAGTACCTAAACACTCACTTTACCACATCCCAATGTACTCATACATGATTAGCCATAAACTGACTAAGGACTCCCATTGCTTGGGAAATGTTTGGCCTAGTATAGACCATAGTGTACATCAACCTACCAACAACACTCACATAAGGAACTCTAGTCATGTCCTCCATGTCAGTAGGATATTTTGGATAATCCTCCACAGAAAGCTTTGTCCCCTGCATAACAAGAAAAAGTAACTATTTGCAAGTGGTATGTTGAATCTATCCAACATTGAGTTCATATACTTACTCTGGCTAAGCCAAATCTTTTTGTTAGCTCTATCTCTTTTGATCTCAATCCCTAGAATATACCTCACTACACCAAGATATTTCATCTCAAATTGTGATAACAATTGAGACTTCGAATCTAAAATCATGCTTTTTCTATTCCCAATAAAAAACATATCATCCACATACAAGACAATAACGAGAATGCAACCATTATTAGTCTTGTAATAGATACAATGGTCAAATTTGGATCTTAGAAATCCCAAGGACAACACATAGGTGTCAAAATTTTGGTACCACATCCTAGGAGATTGTTTTAGATGATCCAAAAAATTTCTCAACTTGCACACTAGGTTCTCTTTTCCTTTCACAAAAAATGCTCTAGTTGTGACATATAAATTTCCTCATCCAAATCACCATGAAGGAAAGATGTCTTCACATCCATTTTCTTGACTTCGAAGTCATAAGCTACTATAAGTGATAAATAAGAATTGAATGGAAGTCAGCTTAGCAACATGAGAGAAAATCTCCCCATAATCTATTTTCTCCACTTGGGAATATCCCTTTGTGACCAGCCTTGCCTTATGCTTCTCAACACTACCATTAGGACCCATTTTATTTTTGAACACCCATTTGAAACCAACAAGCTTTCATCCTTCATGAAAAGGTACTAGATCCCATGTAGCATTCTTTTTCAATTCTTACATCTCTTCATTCATGGCTTCCATCCAAGAATCTACATCATGCATACTCATAGCATCTCTAACAATCCTAGGCTCATCAATGTTAGCAATTAAATAAAATATGTAAATAGATTCTAACATAGAATATCCAAATCTATCTGGTTGTCGCCCTTCTCATGTAGACCTCCTCAACTGATGGGGTTGAGGTACTATCTCTTCTTCATATCTTTCAGAGTTTCTAGAGCTCTCCTCATCATCAAGTCTACCAGGAGTACGTAGTTCATCTCTCTCTTAGGAGTAGGTGGAATTTGAACTACCTCCTTCTTCTCTTCTTTCTTTGGTTGTAGATCAAATTTGCAAGGTTTTAGCCCATGGAATATCATACTTCTATTGTAGAGAACCTTCTCTACAACTAGATCCCAAATCTTGTACCCTTTCACATGGAAACCATAGCCGATGAAGATACACTTCACTACCTTATTCTCCAACTTAGATCTCTCTGTGTCAGGCATATAAGCATGTGCATCACAACCAAAGACTTTAAGATGTCTCATTGAATGCTTCTTCCTAGTCCATGCCTCAATAGGTGTGTTTTCAACAAGATTTGAAGTAGGATACCTATTAATCAGATAACATGCAATAGTGACAACTTTAGCCAAAAAATTTGTCCAAGGCTAGTACCACTCAACATACTCCTATCCCTCTCCATCATTGATTTTTTCATCCTCTCCACAACTCCTTTTTGTTGTGGGGTGTATGGAGTTGTCTTGTATCTCTCAATACCATGGTCCTTATAGAACCAATTAAATTTTGTGCAATAAAACTCACCACCGTTATCCGTTCTCAAAATTTTTATTTTTCTAGTAGTTTATATAGACATCCAAATTTGACCACTTCCGCATGGTCAAAGACATCTCCTTATTCATCCCTTTACTCATCTACTTCATCCTCTTTGCTGGTATTAATTAAATGTAATTAATATTTCATGTCCTACATAAGCTTCCTAAAGTATTTAATTTAATAAATAATTTTACCCTCTTTCCTCTCTAAATTAAACAAATATACCACTTTATTTAATTTAGTCATATAACCTCTTGGAATTTAAATTAATTTTTAATTCCTCACTTTCTCTCTCATTGTCACATCCTCCAACTTTTGCAAGTTGGTCTCTAATTCCCCTTAATCATCTAATCCTCTTCTAATCATAATTAATTTATGGTTAGCATGTGCACACCCCTAATCATCATTAGGGTCGCATCCTCCATAATCTCCCACTTGCCTCTAATATGTCATTAATTTGTCTAATTAGGTACTTGCACAACCTTAATCACTTAATTAGGTCAACCTAATCTCCATGTCATTTATGGAATGTGTCATAAGTCAACCCTATTAAAGGATTTATCCTTTTGGAGAAGGCACCCCTTTCCCCATGTGAATTTTTAATTCACATTTAATCCCCCAATGCATTTCAAAGAATTTTAAATTTTTTCTCTCATTCCCATGTGGATATTTGAGGAATCTTTAATTCCTCACATGTCCTCTCACCCACATATGGACAAGGACCTCCTTTATGGGGAGATCTTGTCCAAATCCCAAGGTACTATGTAGTACCTCCATGTCATGTCCACATCATCTTTTTCAAGCCACTTCACATGCCACATGTCAAGATGTGAGGGCTTGTGAGTTCTCAACTCACCATGGCCCTACATCTTAGACTTGTTGGTTTAATTTCAACCGTCCATTTTTCTATAGAATTCAAAATTATCTATAAATACCCCCTCTTTTCTCTCATTTTAAGGGGGGAGATCATTGTGCTAACCAAACTCTTGCAAATTTTTCACATTCAAAATTCTCTATAAATACCCCCTCTTTTCTCTCATTTTAAGGGGGAGATCATTGTGCTAACCAAACTCTTGCAAATTTTTCATTTGAGCCATACTTAGCCAAATATTTACACTTGCATCCATTCCCATCTATTTCTTATCCATCTTACATCCCACACTTGCATCTTTTGCCATCAAGAGGAGCATATTTCACGTCAACAATCAAGGGCCAACCAAAGGACAACTCAACAAGGTAAAATGTTCTATTTTGTTTTGTTAAGCTAATCATTTGCCCAATCTTGAGGTGTTAGGTATTTAGGTGATTTCTTGCATATTTTGTGTTGTTGCTCTTTTTGGGACCACGTTTTCACCTGATAACATTTTTGGCACGTCCGGTGGGACCCACAAATAGGTCTGTATCTTTCACATTTTCTTTTTTTCCACTTTTTGCAAGTGTAGGTTGCAGAGAGGGGGACCCGACCTGTAGAGGGGCAGACCCGACCATCTAGGGGTAGACCTAACCTCAAGGGACGAACCTGACCTGACAGACAGACAAACGTGACCTCCAAAGGCGGACCCGACCTTGCCTAGGGGCGGACCTGCCCTCCACAGACTCTAGAAACTTATTTTTTGCAAAGTTTCACAGAGGGGTGGACTTGACCTAACAGACAGGTGGACCTGACCTCCAAACAGGTAGACCTAACCTTCAAATAGGTGGACCTGACCTGGACAACTTTTTTTGAAGGTGAAATTTTAGTTTTCAACACTTTTTTTGGCTATTTTAAGTGTTTATGACCTCCTAACATGTCATGTTTGAGTCTGTGCAAGCATTTAATCACCATTTGGAAAGAAACAAGGACAAGAATCACTAACAAGTTTCCTTGCAAGGTTAGTTATTCATCAACTGCTACTTGTTATTTTGCATAACTTAGGCACATAGCTTAACTAGGGGTGTCAATTAATATTGTGTGGCGTGCTTGTTGGTAAGCTATTTGACGTATCCAATCCCCTTGCACCATCTAGTGATCCTGGGTGACGAGAAATCGTAGCTTACCAAGTATTTGTGTCTCCCTTTTTTCTTTTATTAAGGGACCTACTTGGGGATTTCATCACCCCAAGGGGCGATCCCAATCACACGTACCGACGGGGTATATAAAGGGGGGAGAGCCAAAGTTGTACCCCAATCCAACCATGTTGTAATTGGTGAAGCGTCGGAATGACGTGAAGAGTTGGCCTGAGCCTCTAGTATCTCACTAAGGTTCTCGAATCACACTTGTAATGGGTTGGTGTTCACGGTTTGGGCCTCACGTACCGGGTGTATATCAAGGACTCCTTAGAAACCATGTTCATCCTAGAATAGAAGACTTTGTCAGTCATACCCCTTCTACTAGTCTTAGGACTGTGTTGTCTGAACTATCTTCTTTGTGTGAAACTTGTAATTTTCTGTTCAGTTGACTCAACTATATCCTTTTGATTGATGCTCGCTATGTTTTGGGTCCTTTTCCTTAGTCTTCTTTTCAAAATTCAAGTTTAGACCTATCTAGGGGCGAACCTGTCCTCGAGGGGCAGACCTGACCTCTGAACCAACCCTTTTTCAGCCTATTTTAGCCAATTTTGACCAAATTTTGTCAGACAGGCGAACCTGACCTCTGGAAAAGCGGACCTGACCTCTGGACAGGCAGACCTGACCTCCGAATAGGTGAACCTAACCTCAGGACAGGCGGACCTGACCCTCCAGATAGGTGGACCTAACCTTCCAACAGGCAGACTTGACCCTCTGGACAGGTGGACCTGACCTTCAGACAAGCGGACCTACCCTCCAGGGGTGGACTTGACCCGTCCCAGGGGAAAACCTGACCCTTGACATGTCAATTTTATTATCCATTTCATCATTCTAGACACCCATTTCATTGTCTTGTGCGCTTGTTTCACCTTTCTGATCACTCGTTTCCCCCTTTTGAATGTTCTTACACCTATTTCGAGAATCCATTTTCCATCCTAAATGTTCATCCCCTTGATCTAAGCATTTATCGCCTTGTTCGACGTGCTCGTTTACCCATCTCGAACAATTGTTTTCTACCCATTCTCAGTTCAAATAGCTATTTCTTACCATTTTTAGTTCCAAGGGTGGACCTGACCTCGAGGGGTGAACCTAACCCTTTCCAGGGGTGGACCTGACCTTCAAACAAATTTTTCGGTCCTTTGTCTAGCCGTTGCGGGAGTCATTCATTCATTCAGGATTGTCTTTTTCATGTTCTGAGTAATCATTCACCCGTTCCAAACTTTTGTTTCCTCATTCTGAAAGTCAACCTCCACCATCGAGCATCCATTCACCGATTCTGAGTCCTCATTCATCCATTTCGAACCTGCATTCACTCAGTTGTTCTCTCTGTTCTAGATATCGTTTCCCCATTTCGGATCACTGTTATTCCATTAAAACTTTATTAAAGCAATTATCCAAATTGACCTAGGTGTTTGTCTCTAATCGTCATCTATCAAAACTGACGTAGGATTGTCATCCGTCCTAAGTTGGTCATCCTTGTTGGCCCAATCAATCCACTTCTATCTCAAGTTGAATTTGGTGTCATTATCATACATCCACCCTTTAGTCGATTAATCAACACCTAGCATTACCAAGGATCACTCTTGAACTCAGTTTTGGATTTCGGTCATCATCATTCATCCTACCGTCCAATCTTATTAATTGGTCACCAATCTAAATCCAATTTGACCAATTGTCTACCAATTAACCCAATATGTTCTCACTAAACAAATCCACTTTGGTTGAATCAATCATCCAAACGAATCCTATTGAGCCACATCCTTGTCGGCTAATCAATTGGGTCAATCCTTTCGTAATCATCTAGATCATCCTAACATCATATTCCATTCTATCATCTTGCATGCCCGTTCAGACCCAATCACAGACAAGGAAAATGGTCGAGCAACAAGCCCAAAATTCCCAACCAAACATCCCTCAAGATCCCAATAACGGTATGAATATCCCTCGAGATCCTCATAATGGTACATCATCACAGTCCAATATTGATGGTCAAAACACATCACCACCTGGAGATGAGAACATGGTCAATCAACCCAAACTTACACTTGAGGAACACTTTAGTAACCCTACCAATGTGCAAATGACAGATCGCCTTCTCAAAAAACATGGGGAAGAAATATTGGCCCACCTAATTGAAAGAGGTGTCAAACCTCCATCAGGTATCGACCTATCCAAGTATGACAGTTCCACATCTAACATACCCCAAGGTTCACAAAACACACCAGGTAGTTCGTACATCCCCAATGTTCCTCCAGTCGACAGTTGGCACCAACCTGAATTCAACAACGTTGTTCTCTATCACTTTAACAATCCCCCACACACCACAATCTCAGTCATGGGGGCTCCTCAAGTAACTGATCCCAACAATCCTTTTGCCTACGCCATGCCACAAAATGTTCTGCAACCTTCGCCATTAATGCTGACAGCACCACCCCTTTCAAATCAACCTCCTGTCAACATTGGGGGCAACCCTTTTACCGCATTTCCTCCACCTCCTGGGGCCACAAACCTACCATCACCTTCATAAACATCTTAACATCCTCCCCAATCTAACATACCACCTCCATTACCGCCACAAGGTACATCCCAACTAAATGTTCCCTTTGGTACCCAACAACCTCCTTTACAAAATGCCTCTACATTATCTCAGCCGCCTCGTCAGCAACAACCCCCGCATAACCCCTTGATCTCTTCACAACAACCACCACACCAATTGCAAGGAAATCTATCCCAACCTCTCACCCAGACCATATCCCCATTCCTCACATCCATTCTACGTCCACAAGTTCAACCACAACACAACATCCCATCTCGGCCCACGCAACACCTGACATCACATCAGCAACCTCCCCAACATTATTATTATCATAACCAATAGCAATCCCAACAACAACCACCTTATGTGACCTCCCAACAGTCACAGCAGTACCCTCAATACCAGCAGACCAATTTGCAACACCACATTCAAGCTCTTCAACATCCTACCGCACTTTTTTATCAAACAAATCCATACTATACCTCGCAACAACAAACTCCCTCGACATACCAGCGAGGGATATCATCATCTCACTATCAAAATCCATACCTCAACCTTCAGACACTATCTCAATAGGATCCTTCATCATCCTACCACCCAATCCATCCAACCCATCTTTGGCTCTCACTCCACCAGTCAACTCAAATCCATTCTGAAAGATCTTCAAGTTGGGACTGGCAAACAATCAATCAAATTTGAAGACATATTTCCCTATCCATTCGATCCCTCCATCTCACTTATCCCCTTCCCTAAACACTTCAAAATTCCAAAATGCAATAGATACAAGGGAAACAAAGATCCTAAGGCCCACTTGCAAGATTTTTACTCCCAGTGTTCGGAAGTTATGCACAATGACAACTATCTCTTGCATCTGTTTCCACGGAGCCTGACAAGAAATGCCCTAGAATGGTTCATGAGTCTAGAACGAGGGTCCATAAAATCCTTTGCAAATCTTTCAGAAAAAATTGTTTCTTACTTCTCCTTCAATTTGAAGGACACTGATACCTTGGATCTCCTCAAAGAGAAGCAATGTGAAGGTGAAACCTTTTCTAGCTACCTTCAAAGGTGGTGTGCACTAGAAAGCCAAATGAAAACCCCTCTCAAAGAGAAAGACATGGTCACCCTCTTTGTGGAGAACTCTCATCCTAACATGGCTCATAATTTTAGGTTACAATGTGTCACCACTTTTGCTGAGATAGTGGAAAAATGACCCATCCTTGAATGCGCCCTTATTGCCAAAGGGAACATCAAGATACACAACCATGACAAAGAAAGGCCATCCGGTGATAAGTCACACTTTTGGAACAAGAACAAAAATGCATTAAATGATGGTGTCACTGACACTAAACATGTTCAGGTGCCCAATACATCCCAGAGACAACAACCATCTGTGCCTAATGCCATATCTATGCCATAGGGGGCATCTCGCCCTCCTTAACAGTCAAACTAGAACAATCAAGGGAATGGAAAATGCTAATATGCTCAATTAGGAGAACCCTTGTGTGTCGTCTTCAATAAGTTGTTACAGGTCAACTATTTGATCGCGTACCCTATCACCAAACCACTTGATGAATCCAAGCCCAAACCTGCCTGGTTTAGGGAGAATGAATATTGTGAATTCCATAAAATCAAAGGGCACACTCTGAATAAGTTTCAAGGTCTCAAAAACTATGTCCAAGATCTTATCGATCAAGGAGATATCAAATTCAACACTAGTCAAGCTTCATCATCTAATGCTCAATTGCATATATACCAAAATGCATTCCCTAAACATAATCAAGGTGCAAGCACCTCCAACAACAATCCCCAAGACAACAACACAAATAACATAAGATATAAAAATGTACCCCTCAATTATGATGGTATTGTCCATTACATTGAATAGGTAGAACCCCACGTGTCTATGATACATGTTAAAGTTAAAGATCCCCAATGTGATGTTTCTACCCGATGACCCCGCATTACTGTCCCTGCAGCCTCCACACCCGCCTAGCCAAATCCTATAAACTCTCAATACAACATTCTTGATCACTTAGGAAAGACCCCTACTCAGATCTCAATTTTGGATCTGCTTAAGTCTTCTTCTGTACATCAAGAAATTCTCAATAGAGCTTTACAGGAAACTCATGTACCTAATGACATCGATCCCACACGGTTCCAAGCTTTAGTAGGACACCTAGCTTTATCTTACCAACTACACTTCAGCCAGAATGACATGCCAAATATTGATTCCAATCACAACCGTCCCTTGCACATCGAAGTCCTGGTTTCCCGTCATAAAATAAAAAGGGTCCTGGTAGATAATGGCTCTACCCTCAATCTATGCACTCTGAAATTCATAAAACAAGTGGGGTATACTCAAGCAGATTTGAGTAATCAAATCATCACGATCAAGGCTTATGATAATGCAGAAAGAAATTCTGAAGGAATTATCAGTCTTCCTATCCAGGTTGGACCCATAGTTCAGTACACTATCTATCATGTCCTTGATCTGAACTTATCATATAATCTCCTCCTCAGCCGCCCATGGCTCCATGCTATGCAAGTCATCCCCTCCATGTACCATCAATGCCTAAAATTACTGGTTAATGGACAAGAGATCACCATTTATGTTGACCCCCAACCATTTGAATACTACCGTGCTTTAGAAGCATCATTTCCCCATTTACATTATTGTCTTGGGGTTGAAATGGGGACCTCTCAGTCATCATCCTCCAATCCATCGTCCAACACGACGATCACTCCATCTTCTACCACCAATCCTACAGTCACCAAAGTCCAGATCATTGACAAGGGGTGTGGTGAATATGAAATGCATACAGCTCTAAATGTGGAAACCATGCCATTATCACCACACATGTATGGACAAACTTCACAGGCTACTCCAAAGGAAGACAAGACTATCACCTTCAGTGCAAAAAGCATTCCCACTACCAATTTTCGGTCTCCTAGTATAAAGATAGATGCACCAAAAGAGGATATCAGTTAATGGGTATACTATGAAGAACCCCAACTAGATCCTCCTCTAAAGGAATACTTTCAGGAAGTATACCCTTGGTTAGCTAAGTTTGCAGAAAAGCATAACTACCAAGGTGGGGGCCTAGGTAAGGAAGAACATGGACGGTTGAAATCTATTGATGTATCAAAGCTACCAAGGAATATAGGCCTCAGATATGACAAAAATCAGAAAGGCCCTACAACATCATTTAATACTTCCAATAGTGTTACTGTGGAAAATGGTCCCTTGGAAGACATACCCGAGGAGGAATCCATCATACGTGCGTATGATGATGTTGATCACACAGATCTCTCATCCATGTTTGATTGCTTATTTGTCTTTACCATCAGCCTTTCTCTTCACCGCCCCGAACTCATTGATTGGGACCTATGTGATAGCACACCTGCCAATGTCTCCCTGGATACATATGTCAACCTCATGGGATTGGGGGAAGATGAATGCTCCAGTCGCAAAAATAAAAACAAGAAAAATAGAAAGCGGCCATCTAGTGAAAACCTCCTCGAGGCACTTCTTGACCTGGAAAAAGTAAAAAAAAATGATGCATCTGATAGTGAGAACCTCAAAGAGGCACTAGAGGATGGAGATATTCATCTTTCCCTTGTGGGAACTCAGTTATCCACATGATCATCCATCCTAATTGAAGAGACTCGGGAAGTTAATCTGGGTACTACAAAAAACCCTAAGATCACCCATGTGGCCAAATCTCTATCAGAGCAAGAATATTCAGTCATTCTTCAGCTACTCCAAGATGGTATCGTTAACTTTGTTTGGTCATACTCAGACATGCCAAGCTTAGACCCTGCTTTAGTAGTTCATCATCTGGATGCTCGCCCAAATGCAAAGCTTGTCAAACAGAAGCTTCGAAAAATGCATCCACATATAGCATTATT
>VDFB02270651.1:55457711-55487189 GCA_007258455.2 Sequoia sempervirens | reverse complement strand
AAGCCATGAATGAAGAGATGGAAGCATTGAAAAAGAATGCTACATGGGATCTAGTACCTTTTCATGAAGGATGGAAGCTCGTTGGTTTCAAATGGGTGTTAAAAAAAATGGGTCCTAATGTTAGTGTTGAGAAGCATAAGGCAAGGTTGGTCACAAAGGGATATTCCTAGGTGGAAGGAATAAATTATGGGGATATTTTCTCTCATGTTGCTAACCTAACTTCCATTTGATTCTTATTATCACTTGTAGTAGCTTATGACTTCAAAGTCAAGAAAATGGATATGAAGACATCTTTCCTTCATGGTGATTTGGAGGAGGAAATTTATATGTCAGAACCAGAGCATTTTGTTGTGAAAGGAAAAGAGGACCTAGTGTGCAAGTTGGGAAAATATTTGTATCATCTAAAACAATCTCCTAGGACATGGTACCAAAATGTTGACACCTATGTGTTGTCCTTGGGATTTATAAGATCCAAATTTGACCATTGTGTCTATTACAAGACTGATAATGGTTGCATTCTCATTATTGTCCTGTATGTGGATGATATGTTGTTTATTGGGAATGGAAAAAGCATGATTTTAGATTCGAAGCCTCAATTGTTAGCACAATTTGAGATGAAATATATAGGTGTAGTGAGGTATATTCTAGGGATTGAGATCAAAAGAGATAGAGGTAACAAAAGTATTTAGCTTAGACAAAGTAAGTATATGAACTCAATGTTGGATAGATTCAACATGACCACTTGCAAATAGTTAGTTGTTACTGTTATGTAGGGGAGAAAGATTTCTATGGAGGATTGTCCAAAATATCCTACCGATATGGAGGACATGACTAGGGTTCCTTATGTGAATGTTGTTGGTAGCTTGATGTGCACTATGGCCTGTACTAGGCCAGATATTGCCCAAGCAGTGGGAGTCCTTAGTTAGTTTATGGATAATCCTATATGAGTACACAGGGATGTGGTAAAGAGAGTGTCCGAGTACTTGTAGGGTAATTTTGAGTATGCCTTGTGTTTTCATGACTATCCTTTTAGACCTCAAAATTCAGTGAAAATTCATGGATATGTGGATTCTAATTGGGTGGGCGACATTGACATCAAGAGATCTACTAGTGGATATTTTTTTATGGTGTTTGGTGGTGTAATAAGTTGGATGAGCAAGCGGTAAGTTGTAGTTGCTTTGTCCACTATTGAAGCAGAGTACATGATAGCTACTCATGCTTGCAAAGAATCCATTTGGATTAATATACTATGTTTGGATGTTGGTTTTGATGTAGGGAAAATTACTATATGTTGTGATAGCCAAAGTGTTATTTATTTAGTGAAAAATCCTACTTTCCATGCCAAAACAAAACACATTGATGTTTAGTTTCATTTTGGTCATGATATGGTGGAAAATGGAAAGGTTAACTTAGAAGAGGTCAAATTTTTTGTGAATGTTGTGGATGCATTGACAAAGCCAGTGAGCACAAATAAGTTTAGATGGTGTGCTAATTCTATAGGCCTTGCGGCTAGAGCAATGGTACAAAGACACCTGAAGGTCTTCAACAAGTGGGAGAATTTTGGGATTAAGGTTTCTCAACCTTAGTGAGTCCCTTGATTAATTTATTGATTATTTTACCCTAAGTTTCTGATTTAATTTATTAAATGCAATAGTATTTATTTCCAAATTGCTAAGTCACTTTATGGGACCCAACATGGAGTTGGCATCCTACATGCAAGTTGTGAAAAGGAAAAGGAAAATTTTTCTACATAAAAAATGGACACCATGTTGACATGTGGCAATTTATTTTCAAAATAAGTATTAGTGGGGCCGACTTGTGTGCTACTTTATCTCTTCAGAAAAGAAGAGATAGGGAAAGGTGACTCTTGTCATCTTGGGGCTCATTTGAGAATTATAAATTTTAAAAACCTCAAGGAGGAGCTTCCTTATGCCATGTGGAATTTTTTCTACTTGTTGACTAAAGCTTTGAAGGGAAAATTTCTTAATGAAGACTGAGTTGTCACTTAGAGTGACTAGGACTTGTGGGTGAGTTATGTTTTGGTAGTAAATCTGATTTTCTCGATGGGATGCCTTATATGTGAGGTTACTTGATTTTTGGAGCTACAAGCCTTGTATTTTGTTGCATGTATGTGTATGTTTAACAAGTTTCTAATCAGGTCACTTGGGACATGTGCATGTTGTTGATTTTTAGTTTGTATGCATGCAGAGACTAGGAGATTGACACATGGAAAAAATCAATACCCATGTATAAGATGTATTTATTGATTCCTTAGTGCATTTTTTTGTAGAGATTGATTGTAATTTTTTGAGATGTCGTTATGTTGTCATATTGACTCTAGATTTGTATCACAATGAAACAACCCCTGCAAGAGAATAGACTTTGCACATTGTATTGTAATAGATTTTACTAGAAATACAATTGATTTATGCTTTGGTGTGTGGGTTTTTTCCTGAAAGGGTTTTCCCATGGAAATTTTGTGTTATGCATTTTAATGGTTTAAATATGAAAAATAACTATATTGCATGTGCATGAACTTAAGTTAACTATAAAATTTTAAAGATTTGAAACAAAGTTTTGCATCCCCTCTCCTAATTGATTTGCATTAGGGAAGTGTTTTCACACTCAACTTTCCTTTCATCTCACATTATTTTTTAACTTAAAATATATATTCGAAACATTCATATATTATAAAAAATATATTATTATAAAGTCCCGAGAAAGTTGTAATTTTTTCAACCCTCTCATTTTACACCACTTTCCACATATGTTTGTGTTCTTAAGTGATTTTGGGGCCTAAAATGCCTTGATTTATGTGTCTAGTCTATGCATTTAAAGGAATCATTCTACTTCATTTTTATCATCACATGATCACATCAAATATAAAGAGAGAATATAATAAAGATAGGAAAGTACATTCACATATATTGTCAATTGTGTTGGTAGGTTTAACTATCAACTAATCCATATGTATTAGCATCCAACATATTCATATTTTCTCTCTATCAATATTAAATTAATCTCGGGGCCTAATTTCTAATAAGGAGTTTGGTCACTCTCCCCAATTTTAATAGTAGGTCTTTATAGTGCATCTTAGTACCACCCAATTTTTTCTTCTACAAATATACATGAGATGAATATCTTCTATAAGTATTGAATGCCAAATTACATAGAGGGAGAAATATATTAGGATAAAATTGTGCTACCTAGGATATAATCATGCATGCTAATGTCTATCCTTGAAATTTTAAGGGTAACCCTATTCATATGTCATTTTTATTTTTCCAACACATAATTTTAAGTAATTTTGAGATATATGGTTAAAAAAATATCAAAATAGTGAATGAATATATGTTAGCCATCAAAATTAGACAAGTCCTAATGCATCACAAATTTATATAATCAAATATATAATTTCTATCTAAGTTGACTTTTTTGGTCTATTAAAATTATACTTGACTCATGTACCTAGTGTTCACTTTTGTTTAGTTGATTTATTCATCTTTGTAATATTCTAGTTAGACA
The DNA here is from genome assembly GCA_007258455.2 of Sequoia sempervirens. Lineage (NCBI taxonomy): Eukaryota > Viridiplantae > Streptophyta > Pinopsida > Cupressales > Cupressaceae > Sequoia > Sequoia sempervirens. The sequence goes on along the minus strand of VDFB02270651.1, from coordinate 55,483,664 downwards.
TTTTTGAAGGGTTTATTTTATCTCTTAATGTTTGTGAAGTAATAAATTGCATACCTAACCCTTAGGGTTACAAGCATATTATTTTGAGTTTTCAATTTGTGTACTCTAGTTTTGATTATTATTATTATTATCCATTTATTTTTATCATTGTGCTCTAAGTGCTTCACCTATAGTTTGGACCTAGTTAACTTTCACCTTTCAAGTTACCCCTTGTTGATGCTTCAGTTTTAATTATTTAACCATAAAATCTAATCAATCCTTGTTTTGGCTTCTATTCCTATATACATTAAATATCATACTTTTTCCCCAAGTTGAAATCCTTATCCATTGAAGATGTTGTCTAATTTTATTAAAGTAGGGTGAACCATATTCTAGCCTGATAAATTCATTCAACATGCTTTTAAATTTTAAGCTTTTTCTAAAGCTTGTCCACACTTATCCTTCTATCTAGGAGGACTTAACTTCATTTGTTCAAGAAGTTCATACATGTAGAGGCAACGATAGTTATTTTTTGATAATATATGATGAGCTATCCCTAATCTCTATTGATAAATCTAGGGATCGTAACTCATTTGAGGATGTTAAACCTAATGATATATTTCCTATCTCATATTAGTTTTCCTCTCACATATATTAATTATTCTATGTGCACTTCTATTGATTCATTATTCCTTGTGGATCCTAGTGATATTTTTTATTGATACATATATTTTATCTTTACATTCATATGATCATGATATCCCTCCTATAGTTCATGATGTTAATTCCTAAATATCATTTGGTTCATGCTCAATTTATGATATATTTATTGAGGAATTTAGAGATTTCATCATTCAAACATCAGAGGATTTAGAGATCTTACTAGATTGGATAATCCTTCACATGTAGTGTTAACACAACTTTTGTTAGAAAAAATCATCCCTATACCTCACATTAAACATATTGTTACTTCTAGAGGTGTTCCATAGAACTTGAAGTCTAGATAATTTTGTGATTATCATTATACTCTTGGACATATTTTAGATATTTACATCTATTAAATTGCAAATCATAGTTATAAATATGATATAAATGTAGGATATAGATGAATATGGAAATACATCTTAAGCACCTCTACATGATGATGAGTATGATAGTTTTTGATAATTTTAATGATCCACCTAGCACATCATACATTGATGTTAAAAATTAAGCTATAACAAAAGATGAACATGAATGAAAGATACATGAGAAAATAACCCAAGTTACAATATCTAAGATGATTAATTCAAACAATACATGAATATTAGCATATTTATATAAAACTTTTATTCCTAGAGCAAAAATATATTATCATACATCATCATTTATGCAACACGGTATCATAGGATAATCCCATGGGGGTATTGATTTCAATGAAACATGTTTTGATCCCATTGTATAGAACTAAATTCACTTGATTTTATTGACTTTATTGGTTTAATCACTTTATTTTGGATAATCACATAGGGGACATTTATTCGAATGACACGTATTTGATCCTCATCAACTTGATTTCATTGAATTTATATTAATATCTTCTTATGTACTTTCCACTACGTATCATATATTTTTTATGTTATACTCATGTTCTATTTCAATTTTTATTTGATCTTGCCACTTGAGATCAATGTAGTTTCTCTTGTTGTAGGTTTTATGTCTTCATGCTTTTACACTAGGAAAAAATGCAGGGGAATCTTTTCATCCATGCATCCTCTATCCATACTTGATCACACACACATGTAAATATATAAAGGGTGCATATTTTAAACTGTTTTAAATTCACACACCATGCTCTATTTGTACACTAACTTTTTAGTCACAATGATCAATTTGCAAGAACTCCTTTTTAGTATACACTATTAGAGGGTGGCACCTCACTAAAAGTGATTTTCTTTCATGCATGGTTTTCATGGGTTAGGAGAATACATTTTTTCCAATAGCCCAACTTTTTGAATATTTGTATCCTTATATCATTGTTATTCTACTTATTTCTACTTTAGCATGCATTCTCACCTAGTTTTGCACGTAGAGCAAAGTGTAGAGGAAATGTCCTTGTACTTTTATCCTTTCATTTACACTACTTTGTACACATTTTTATGTTCTTAAGGGGGTTATTCTAGAATTAACCAATTTGCATACATGTTTATGTTCTTAAGTGGCCCAAGGTCCTAAAAAGATTTGATTTATGTTTCTAGGATTTTGTATTTATAGATATCATTCTAGTTTGGTTTTATCATTATATGATCACATTAAATGTCAAAGCACATTCTAATTAAAATAAGAAAACATATTTAATATCTATCACTAATAATTACATGTTCAACTATTGATTACTCTAGCTACATTAACATCCAACACCTCTCTTTATTCTCTACCTATACCATCATTGACTTAGTCTTGGGGTTTGACTATTGACAAGAAAGTCTCTTGTTCTTTTGCATTACTATAGTAGGTCTTAATTGTTCTTCTTAATATTGTTCATTTTTTTCATATGTAGAAATGTACGAGTCAAGCATCTTTTGTAGTCACTAAAAGTGAAATTCAACATAGTACAAAATTGTGTCATCTAATCCAAAATCACATATAATTGTATGCTTTGATAAAATTTGATGACAACCCAATTCAAATTTCATTATTTAACTTCCAATAAATATAAGTTTAAGCAATTCTAAACCACTATAATTAAAAAAATTATGATCAAAATATTAAATAAATCTCAATTCATCATTAAAATCACATATACCATAATCCTTCTCAATTTCATTTAAACACAAATATGATTTTATATAAATAACTTATTTTAATTGATTACTCTTATCTACTATTCATTTATATTTATTAATTTATTCATCTTCTTAACATTCTAACTAAATATTTTGAAAGGGATATTTTGTCTCCACCATTTAATAAATACTATAGTGATTAGTAATTGGAAAATGACTTTCCACATAGGAAGCTAAAACTAATAGAGGTACAATTTTAATTTTTCAATAATACAATAGTTGATGGCTCCCAACATGACGTTAGGAGTGACGTGTCATTTCACTTAAATTAAGGCATGTAAAGCTATTAACTCATTCTAATTTTTAGATTTTTGTCTACTCTCTTTTTCTCCCAACTTGTTTTTTCTTTTAAAAAGATTGTCTTCTTAAGAATATGAATACTTGCATGAACTCATGTTGATTTCTTTTCAAGGGCGGCTACATTCCATGCACGTTTAAAAGTAAAAATTGTCTTCTTTCCCATCATAATTCAAATTGTTGTAAGGTAATAAAAAATATTTCTTTTTAAAAGTATAATGGTGAATTTTATTGGATTGTTGTAATATATATAATTTTATTTAGAATAATATTAAGGTGGTGTGATAATTTGTATATGGATATTTAATTTAGATTTGAATGTAAATTAGTTTATTGATAAAGTTAGTTGGTGGGTATTTTTAATGAAAATAAAATTTGATGTTAATTTCTATTATTAATATTAAATGTTATCAAGGTTTTAGGGTCAATCTTATTGATTTGAGAAACACCATTTAATTAAACTAAAATGAACATATAAAATTCACTAGATTTTTTAATCCTCCACTTCTAGTGATATAGCTTTTACACAACAATTTATCACCTTTTCTCCTATAAAATCAATTGATACGTCTAAAGGTGTTACATGGTACGTCAATACTATCTTTTTTTATTATCATTTAAAATATGCGCATACTATGAGTATGTGTATACTACTTAATCATAAAATACAAGATATGGTTACATTAGTGTAGTCCATGTAGAATGTATTATGACAATGGAAATGCATCTTTAGCACCTTAGTATGATGAGTCTAATCATATATAAATGGATGATGAGGATGATCTCAATTTTATTCATAATAATCATACTATTTTTATGGCGAAATCACATGATACATCTAGTGCATCAGACATTAGTGTAATATACAAAGATATTAAGCATAATGGAAACCAAGGAAAAGTATATATGCAAGTAAGTATATATGACACCATGTGGTGGTATTATGATTAACTTTAGAATTCCAATTAATAGTATCATTGAAATAAATGTACTTAAAAAGAATCAATGTGAGATATAAGATACATCATAGCTACACATTCTCATGACAATTTGATCAAAGTAATCATAAAAAACCATCTATTGACAATTCTAAAAATCAAGTGCATAAAACACATGGGATGGAATCTTTCCCTAATTCTCTAAAGATAACATAAAAAAAATTCATCTATACATTAATTTTTCTCATACATACGCATTGCATGATCATAAATAATCTCCATCTCCACTTGTATATCATGCCATCATTGATGATAGTTCCATAGGAAATTGATTCTAATGAAAATATGTGTGACATGTAATAGATTGATACATTTTTACCTAAGTACATAGATATTAATGGTTAACCTCTTCTTTATTTGTATCACTTTATTTCTATTAAATATTATAGTATTATATTTATATATGTTTTTTTTTTTTTTAATTATATACACACACTTTCATTGAGGGAAAAATTAAGGACATCTTTCACATCAATTAAACACACATGTAAATATATACCTAGTATGTATTTTATACATAGTTTCTATTATTTATTACATTAGTTTATGGTCTTATTTTTCATATTTTAATTTTAATTTTTTTCCTCAATTTATGGGCACTTCATAATACATATAATTTGAGGGGACATATTATTACTAATTTTTTCTTATTTTATGAGTAGTTTTTATAGTTTTATATTTTTCTTCAATGTGTTAATAGTCTGGATGTACACTTGCTACATATGAAAGACAAGTGAAGCATGTAATTATTCTAATGGATCAAATTCTAAAAAACATATACTTTGTTGTGACTAATCATTTCTTTTATTTTTACTTTGGAATGATTCCTCATAGAGATTTATATGGACACCAAAATAGGTGTAGATTATAAAGGATAGAAGTCTATACCTTGTGTTGAACACCCAAAATATTGAGGGGGGGTTGAATCAATATTCTTATAAACTATTTAAACATCGAACTCACATAACATATTCTATTGTAGTAATGAATGAAAGCATGAAAACATCCAACAACATCACATAACACATGGACACCATGATTTTTACATGGAAAACCGAAAATGGGAAAACCATAGTGAGGATTAGCTCACAATATATTATAACCGATTATAGTATATTATATAAGTGCTCACTGTAGGTGGTCTCACTTCCCACTGAAATATAGAAGAGATAGAAGAGATTATCGCACACAACCAAGTTTTGAACTATTATAATTGCATCTGACATATGCATGAAATACAGTTCCAATGAAGCTCATAATACAAACTTTACACACTTCATATTGATATGACTTAATACTCTGCTTTGCATTTTCTCTTTATTCACACAATTTTCATCCTATCTCATGTCACCACATAAAATACCAAAAATTATTATTCATATTTATCTGTTTCACCCAAAATATCAATTAGGTTGACCTAATTAGGTATAATATATAAAATGTAACTTGTCGGCTCAATATACATACATACACTCTTCACACCGAGATTCAAAACTCATAACAATTTGAAATAGGTCGGAATGAACCTAAAATAACACCCACATAACAAATGAACACATAATTAAACTCTACAAAACATAAAACTCTTTAGGTTGACACCTGTAATGACCTAATATCAAAATTTTCCAATTGTACATCCACATTCGGACACATAGACCTCCAAAATCTATGCCAAATAAAATAAATAATAAGCTAACACCTATCAACATCTCCAAAAAACCACAAAGTAAAATTCCAATTCGTGAAGAAGTGCATATACACCAAAACATATGCATTGGATTGGAAAATGCCTATAATTGTCATTCTGAACTTCTATTACTAATAACTTCCACACCAAGAGCCAAAACAAGATGAAACTCTAGAATTAGGATCTTCTATCAATTACATAGAATCACTTGAATTGATAGTTAGTCAATTTACACAACTATTGCCTTCACTAGATTAAACCTTCTTGTAAAATTATCTTACATAATAATCCTCAAGCATGCTCAAGACACCCAAACTGATCTGCACCATAGTCTTCGTATCAGGATACAATGTTGACATCAATGACAACATTGCAATGCATAACTGCTCACTTTATTCTCATCCCACATGCTCATGTTGGAAACAAGTGCATCATTGACATCTCCTTATTCTTCCAACAATCTCCCCCTTTGTCATTGATGGCAACATGCCAAAATTAACTCCAAAAATTATTCTCCCCCTTTGACATCAAGGGTAAAGGGCGCATACAAAAATCTTCTTACATACCAGGTCTCCCCCTGATAAGTATATTCATATATACAAACTAAAAAATTGAACTAACTCCCCCTAAGAGAGCTATACAATATAAATTTGAACTGAACATCTATCTTATACCATCCGCATATGTACATAAGAATCTGAAACAAGAAACTAAGAATTCATAGATGAAGAATTACTGTCAACCAGAGGAAGTTGACTCTTGGAGCTTTGCAAGATGAACTTTCCATCCTCCCAAATCTTCTTGGCTATGCCAAGCATTCTACATTATGTTTCCAATTCCATTAGGCATTATTCCCCTTCTTTCAGAGTGTTGGGTACCGAATTGATCTTTGTAGATTTATCAACACTCACTAGGGCACTAGAAACATATGTGAACTTTGAATTCACCAATTCTCTGAGGTTTTAGAATTGCATAATAATTCTCTTCTTGACCTTGCAGTTGGAATTATTTCTCATGTAAGTCTTCTATGGTTGATCTTGCACTTCCATCTAAGTGCACTGGAAGCTCTATTTTTTATGACTTAATTGAGTCCATTTCATCTTTAATGCTCTTTGTGGCTCTAGGCCACTTCATACAAAATTGGAATGAGGGTTTGGCCTCAACCACACAAGCCTATGCACCCTTGAGACTTTCCTAAAATTTGTTGTGTTCTTGTGCACACTTTTTCGTGATTTCCATTAGCCTCTTCTCATCCATATTTTTATCTATTTATTTTTCCAACTTTTCCTTCAATCCAGAGGCATATTCCTTGAAAGAATCAATAAAAAATTTCATATTTTCCATCCTAGATAATAAGATATCAATGGTTGTTCTGGGTATGGCCTCTTGTAAGGTTTTCACTACTTCTTCAATCAGTTCTTCTCTCTTCTAATATGTTTCAATGATTTCCTTTCAGTAAGATGCATGGAAGACATCTCCTAGTTGTAGCTTGTGGAGTAGTGAAATCTTGGATAATTCCACATTCCCCTCTTGCATGGGTAGTTGTAGCAATTACACATACACAATACGTTGGACTTGCAATTGCATGCTCAATAGATTCTTTAGAGAATCTCCAAAGGAGTCAGAGGATTCACCAGTTTCTGTAACATCTACCTTTGCATTCTTCTCTTTCATCTCCTTCTCCTTCTTATTATCACTAGTATTAACTGGTGTCTATGCTTCTTTCTTTTCCTCATATCTAGAGGCATCTTCATTCTTCATCTGATCTTCTTTCCCTATGTCTTCATTGGTGATCTATTTCATATTATTTAGAGAGATAACTATCTCCAGTTGAACTTGAATATTCTCACCAAGTGTTTCAGTTATCAGAGGAGGTGTTTGATAGTCCTTAGAAAACAACATTAACTCAATCCTACTATTTTCTTTTAACTCTAGATGTGATTTTTTTCTTCTTAGATTATATTTTCTTTAATAGCTTAATTTTGTTTTTGTAAAATATTTTCCTCTTTAGCTTATATTTCATTTTTAATTTATGAGTTATCAAGGTAGGAATGTTAGATTTTAATTATTGTATGTGAATTACTTCTTTATATTACATTTAAAAATTAACTCTTTTTTTTTTCTATTTAATTTTAAAAAAAATAATTATAAAAGTGTTGATATTTGTCATTGATGTCATTGATCGGTTTGATATTCTTACCTATGGCTTATCCTTTGTTCAAGTAGTGGTATTACCGACATAAGTTTTGGTCTATGCAATGTTGTACTGCAATTTTTGGTTCGGCCCTATTCGGTATAGCATGAGATATCTTTTTGCATCTATGTCGACATCTCCAACATATTGTGTATTGTGCTCACCCGATTCTATCTCCAATGCAAGATGACTAAGTGGATATGTAGATCTAATATATATGAAGCAAAATAAAAAAAATGATGATGATATGATATGTGATGTATGATAGTGATCTGTTGATGCATAGTGTGAACTGATATATGTGCTATAGTAGTATAGTGTAGTGTTTTGAAGATATTTGTGCTTCAACAAAAATTGTATTCATGCATTTGAAGATGCAATTATAGTAGTTCAATTTTGAATTATATACTCTGGCTGTAAGCCGTCTCTTAGTTGTAATAGCTGGTTTTTGTATCTTGGGAAGTGAGCCCACTGGTAGTGAGCCACCCCAACAGTGAGCAATCATGTATTCTGTAACTGGTTACTTAATACTTGAGAGTTAACCCTCTCCATGGTTTTTCCCATTTAGGTTTCCACGATAAAAATATCGGTGTTATGTGGTGTTGTGTTATATTGGTTATTGTTTAGTAATTTTAATTATGTTATGTGGACAACTATTTAAAGGTTTTAATATTTTTAGAGGAATACTGATTCACCCCTCCCCTCTCAGTATTACGAATGTTCAACAATTGGTATTAGATCCAAATCCTTTAAAAGAGTCTAACATATCAAAGGAGATTTGGAAGGTTGAACATATGATACCCAGATCTACCATGGATCAGAAAGAAATCATGTCCATCCTCGAAGATCTTGAAGCTATTGAAGATGAAAATAAGGCACTCTCATAAAATCTTCAAATGGAAAATGATTGCATCTGTAAGCTGAAAGATCATATCCAAAAATTCAAGCTAAGACATAAGGAGGTTAGTAATGAACTCAAGTTAGCAAATATTACTATCCTTGATTTGAAAGCTAAGAGTGAAGAAGATGAAAAGACCAAGGAACATCTAAATAATGTAATCAAGGACAAATTTGATGAATGCAAGAAGTTGGAACAAGAAGTTGTATATCTCAAATCAGATTTAGAAGAATCAAAGAAGCAAGAGGTCAAAAACAAAGCAAGTTCAAAAAATCTTGATGAAATATTAGCAACTCAAAGATCACCGAAAAATAAGAAAGGCTTAGGCTGTGAAATTGGTGAATGCTCACACAGTAAACTTGATGAAAAAAGAGGGAACTTGAATCGGTAAAAGAAGCTAAAACCGAACCTAGAAAAGAAGACAAAGGTAAGTCTCTGCAAAGCAACAGGTAAGTAGGAAACCCTTCTCTCTTAATGGTCATTGTTTTAATTGTAATTAATTAGGTCATAAAGCATTAAATTATAGGAATAATATGAATTAAAAAGCTCGATCTTTCTCTGGTAGATGTTTTAATTGCAATGGTTATGGTCACAATGCTAATCAATGTAGAAAACCAAATAGAAACAATTATTTCAGTGGTTATTGTTATACATGTTATGCATATGGACATAAGGCTAACTAGTGCAGGCCAGGACAAAAAAAGAAAACCAACAGGTGTTATAATTGCAATAAAATTGGACACATTGCAAGATTATGCAAAATTGATGTTGTCAAGCCAACCAAACCAACAAAGAAAATTGATAAGGAAGAATTTAAGGCCGAAATGAAGAAGATTTGGAGAAAGAAAGAAGATAATGGATCCAACTCCGGTGCAGACATCTATTCTGGTAATTAGCCGCTCTTCGACTGTTGCCCGGGGGAAGAAAGTTTAGGGATTGCCTCCTCCTCCATGAGTAAAATGAGATTGCAAGCATATCAGATCTACTCGATCAAGGAGTCTTTGGTAGACAAGCACTAGCAACTTGCAGACATCCGGTAAAGTCACATCCGTCTGATGAATAGGGAATTGTGAAAGGAGTTATGGTGCATTTAATGTAGAAAGGTGCATTGATTACGAAATTAGCATAAAAAGAAAAATTTACAAGTCACTTTTGATCACTCAAGCGAAAAGGTCTCAAGGAGCCAAGGAGAAGAAAGAAGCTGACTTGCATCCTAGGGTTTGTGAATCTGCAAGAGGTATTTTTCTTGAGTCTTTCTATTTCTCTACACTTACAGTTATGGCTACTCCCTCTTTGGTCAATGTGGCATCTTAGCCTCATCCTAAATTCAAGAAGTATCCAGATATATCAATTGAAAATGATATGGTTGGTTGTTTATCAAAAATCCCACACGGAGTCATTCCTACAGAAGATGTTAGGGCCTACATACATTCAAAGCTTGAAGAATTCAATCACAATAGGTTACTTGATTTGTGGGTAAATGAGATCACTAGTGATGAATTCAATGTCAAACCTGAATACAAGGTTCTGGTTGAAAAGAAACTGCATGTATGGAATGATTTCCCATGCTTCTGTTTTGATGATAAATAGGTATGAATGGCTATGAGCAGGTTCCATGACACATTCATGTGGTTAGATGAAGCTCATCTAATCAACAAAGAAGTAATGAAGGTTGTTACTGGTTTGAATGGAACTGGCATTCTTCCAACACCAAAGGTAGTCAAGAACAAGGAATTTGAAAACCTAACTCAGGTCATTTTTGACGACATGTCTCTAGAAACTCATACAATTAAAAATATAGCTATGAGGCATGCTACCCAGGTCATTGGAAACAAAATCTACTATACCAACAGAGATAACTCCATCTCAACTATTGTTATCTACACTGCATATGATATGGTGGTAAATGGAGTGGACTACAAATTATGTGATCTCATCAGAGAGAAGTTCCTTGAGAATTTGAATCAGTGCAAATGAAGTAATAAGAAAGTCACATTTTGGTTTAGAACCCTTGCACTCTGCTTGCTATTCTACTATTACCAGATTTTCATCTATGGCTCAATCAGGTGGAGCCCATTGATATTTAAAATAAAATAGTACATTTTCTATCTCCCCTACATTGCATTCATGTGTACAAATAAAATAACTTAAAAGATTACAAAAATTTAAATCATTGCATTTATACAGATGCATGAAACATAAGAAAGATTTTTACAAATCTTTTCTAAAGAAGTAATCTTTATTGAATGTGAATGTAGAAATGTTCATTGACTCACACAAGTCGTGAGTTTAAATTTTTCTTATTCAATGCAAATCAAGATAGACATATACATGAATAAGTAAATGAAGGGAAATAATATGCATGTAGGGAGGGTAACCAGTCATTTCATGAGAATGACTGGTTCTGTTGTATCCTCTTGTCTGACTGCTGCCTGAGTTATCTTGACCTTCCTAGCTCCTTGGTACTCCTAATTCTTGCATTTAAGTCATAGCAATGTGTTAGAGCAGTGCTCCAAGCAATGAAAGGTTACATACCATACATGATAATTTACCTATGCATGTATAAATTGATCATGATGTGCATTAAATAAGTATATGTGCATTTTAAGTGTCCCAAAAAACCATTGGAGTTATCAAATACACCTGAAATATACATTTTTTTTCTAACTTGTTTGCTTCATGTGCAGCTACAGGTTTGATCAATTACAAAATGAGTGGTGGAAATGTGGCTCCCACAAGGGTTGAGCCCAACTCATAGCAATGATTGCATTATCTTAATCTATGCATAGTATTTTATGAATATTCAAAGTGCATATGGAATTATATTGCAAAACAGTTGATATCAATCATGATCCTTTCATAATCACAATGTAGGCTCCAAGGTGTATTGAGAGATGAATGAATTTCAACATAGTTAAAGCAAACATGATGGTCTAGGCTATACATGATAGTTACCAATGAGAAAATTCAGTCAAGCATAGGCATAAAGGAGGATATTCAGGAAGTTTGGCAACTATTTTTCAAGTTTCTAAAGGCTTGACAGTTGAGCAAAGATTAGATATTTGGTATTTGCATGAGTATCTAATACAATGCCATTATATGACATAATGAAATGTAAATCTGGGTTTTGATACATACAAAAACAATCTTTCAAAATAAATTTTGATAGTGGCATTGAGTAAAAGAAGGGCAGATTCTTAAATTTTTTTGGTAATGATAGAAAAATCTTCATACTGAGCATTTGTTCTTTCTTTTCAAAAGAGAACAAAAAGCATACATAAGAAAGCATTTACAACACATATTAAATCTCAGTTTTAAATGTTGTATGAGATTGAAACCAGATTATAGTAATAGATCTCAGACATAACAACAACTCAAAGAACAATAATTTTTCTTTATCAACTTAAATGTGTCAATAGTATCAGGAGATTACAATCATGATGCAATTAAAACCCTTGTGAAATGAGGACAACATAACATATTATTCATGGTGCAACATAGATTTAATGATATACATGATACATTGATAATAAAAAATTCAATATACAATATCCAATATATAGTATCCAGAATAAGTTTATCTTATTCATCAACTAGAGGTTATGCTCAATCACAAATTGTAGGTGTTCATGAAGAGAATGACAAGTATATTGCAAACCACATCATGCATACAAATCTAATTAATATATCAGAGATGAAGTTAAGGGAAATTCTCCTTAGAATATGGTCATGACAATCTCAATACTGAAGGTAGAGAGAAAGATACTATTTTGTTTAAGGACAGTCATATGTCAAAATATGAAGCAAAAGCTATGGTTTCTACAATGTATAGTCACTATTTAGTGCACAGAACAAGAGCATGTAGGCTTCGGCCTCTAATGAATAGTTGGAAAATTCTAAAAGTAAAAGATCTTTATGGTGACCATTAAGAAACATAAGGATCTTGGAACTTCTACAAAATTTCAAATAGAAGAGTATGTTGCGACCTGGGTTTATATTTATAGAGTTTCTAAATCAGGAGAAACCCTAGTGACCTTAAAAATTTTGGCTGTAAAAATTGCATAAAACTTGATTGGAAAAGAAGGAGAATCAAATCTACAGGTGAAGTAACACATTTTTCTTCATATTCTTTCGAACCCATTTGGGGTTTTGTTAAAATCATAAATACAGAGGGAAAGAAAAGAGGTTTTTGAGCCTCTGTGAAATATTTTTTTTTCAGAAGAAGTAGAAATAAGACACAACCGTGACCATGAAATTAGAAAAATGTATTGGCGAAAACAAATACAAAAATTTTTCTTAGATGAACCCTAAACCCTCTACCATGAAGAAGCACAAAGAATGAACCAAATGAAGGCCGCATTTAGAAAATAACTTACCTAGATTCTGATATGAAGAAATTTTGGGTATCTTTCAACAGAAGCCTCGAAATATATTCCAATATCGGCCTCAGAAGGAGCAACAAAAAAAAAAAACATCAAAAAAAGATAGAAACATATGGAAAAGTTATTAGAAAATAATGATAGGACGTGGCTTAAAAGCCAAAAGATACTCCAATAATGAGAAATAATGCCCAGATTCATACAAAGAAAATAACTCACCCAACATTATTTTGCTTTGAATCTTCAAAAAATATAGAGATCTCCAGAAAAGTCTTTACAATGGCATAAAAGTTGCAGAGACTGCTTCAAAAAACCCTCATAGTGGCGGCGGACTTAGCTTCTTCTTGATGCTTCAACATAACATAATGAAACAATATTTCTTTTACCTTGTTTTTGTTTTAGGTTTTGTAAAAACCTAAAAGATGCCGATGGAATATAACTTTTGTCATATTTTATAAAAATTAATATCATGACAAACTAATTCCATCATAGGTTTTTCTTTTCAAAGACTTAAGATTTTTTCACTTTTTGACCTAGCAAACTTTTGTCTATGTTCATGTCGATACATGGAGGTGTAAAGTATCTTATTTTTGGCATTTGTTTTATATTGTAAATGATTAACTATAAGTGATACTTTATAAATCACTTATTTTAAATCATTATTTTCCTTTAAATGCAAAAATAGAGACATGTGTTAATATGACTAAGTCTTGGGAGGAAAAATGGAGAGATATGCTTCTATTTATGATTGAGAGAGCATATAGGGGAGTTGAAGTTTGTTTGCAAATATATGCCTCAAATATTGGAGTTGTTTTTTGACTCTTTATGAGCCTTAGAGGGTATTTTGGAGCCATTTTGAGTTGTCATCATTTTTGACATAGTCAAACTTGATAATTTCAATGCTTTGGAGCTTTTGTGGATAAAATCTAGTTGCTATATTTTTGGCTTTTTGAAGCCATTTGACCCAAGAAGCTTCTTGAACCTATTTTGGTGGAGCTTGTTTACTTAGTCATTTTTGGACTCATTTTGTAATTAGTTCTGATTATGCATATTAGAGACACTGTGACCTTCACAGTCCTTTGGCACAGATTTTGCATCTTTTGTAACTCTTGGAGGTATTGAATATAGTTTACCTTACTCATTTCTGGAATTGATTCTTCACCATCTTGTTCTTACAGTTTAGTGTATGCTTTTTGATTGATCAAACTATATTGTAAACATACTTAGTTTTCATTATAGTTTTGTTTCATTCCTTGTACCTTTTTTGTAATTATCACGCTCATTCAGGTTATTGATTGTGTCAGTTAAGTACAATCATTTGCTTATTGTGAGGTTTTCCCTCTTGTTGCAAGCCAAAGTATTTGACCTTTCAGTAAAAAAATTATGTATGGACATTGTTGTAACAAATTGTGTAAACTAAATTTTTGTCAGATTGGAACCAAGTGTAGTTTGAGTCTCATTATCTCCTATTAAGTTTGGTGTATCACTTTATTTTATGCTTTCAGTATTAGTCTTATTTAGCAATCCTTCTCCCTTTTCCTTACAAGAAATCAATAGATTAGGTGATTCATACCAAAAGGAATTTGGCCTTCTCTGTAGGTTGATCTCTGTCTACAGTAACCAACAGCATCATAGGTCTTCCCATGTTACACTGGAATTGTTGAACATTAGTTCAACAGGGTGCAGATTTCAGAGATAACATCTAATTCATGTGTGAAATGCCTGGTCTTGTTTCGGTAGTGTGGTCGTCTGAGGAACCAGTTGCTCACCAAATTGTTGAGCGAATGAGGAGGTATGCTGATACTACTACACAAGAAATGGCATTTAATTCATTTTTCTCTTTATTTGAGTATAAGATGTGCAACTGAGATAGAATCCCTAAATATGTAGTCACCAAATATAAGGATGATATCACATTCATAGTCATAGTTGACAAATGTGTTATGGAAGCTATTGTACCGAGAACTTAGTGGATTCCTGAATTGGGGTATGAAGTATCAAAAGAATATGTAGAATTTCTCGCAAAAGTTCTATTAGAGAGTTCAACAAACACCTCTTAGAAGAGGTTTGGCACAACAAAAGAAAAGTTTAAAGAAATCTAGAAAGAGAAAATCTCAAAGGAAATCCATAAGAAAGTACAGAAGATTTTGAAAGTGATTAAGGAAGGAGGTATGAGAGAGGAAGGTTTTATGACACTCAAAAGAATTACTCGGAGTACAATTAGTAGCTCATCCGGTACCTCCACAAAAGAAGTTGAACATTCAGTAGAAATGGAGAGTCTATCTAGTAGGAGGAAGAAAGGTCTTCCTCCACCTACTCCAAGCAAGAAGGCGAAAGAAGCAAAAGCCACTGAGGGTAATCCTACTATTGTAGAATCTGAAACAAAATCAGACCCAGACAAGTACCGAATTAAGGTCTAGGAGAAGAAATCCAAAAAGGTAACTCATGATCCTCCTGATGTAGATACTTTATTTGAACTACTTGTAGATGGAAACTCTAAAGAGGTTGGTGAATTGTACAACTCTGGTACTTCCAAAGGAAAAGAAAACATAATGCAAGCATTTGTTATGTACTGTTCAAGATTAGATGGAAATATAGATAACTTCAAAGAGGATATTTTTGATAGTCTCTGGGTTGGTCTAAATACAATCAGAGCAAATGCTAGTAAAATAGATAAGGACATTGTTAATGAAGCTATTTCCATTGTTTCTAAACTCATAAAAGTGGAAGACTTAGCAAGTTTTAAGGAACTCAGTTGGTTAGGGTTGAGAACAAAGAAAAGGGAACATACCCTTATGGAGAACAAAGGAGTTGCAAATAAATTGAAAGTAGGGATCATTGACAAGCTTACAAGCATGACAAGAAATCTTAGGATGATATCTGGTGATGGCTCTGCTCCATCATCTGCTACCCCCACATGCTCTCATGAGGAATTGGATACTGAAAGCATTGCAGATCTTATACCAGAATACACTTATGCAGAAGTATACAATCTTGATATGAATCCTCCAGAAATTGAACATACTCATTCTTCGGATAAAGATTCTACTCTGGTGAATGCAAATGAAGAACAAGAAAGAGAAGTTGAAAGAGAAGAAGAGAGAATTTAAAAGGAAATTGGAAGTAAAGGATAAGAGATAACTATAGAGGAAGTTAATACCGGAAAGCAAAAAGAAAACACAAAGAAAGAAAAAGGTGAAGAACCAATAGTAGGGATAGCTGAGAAAAGAGAAGAAATTGCTGACATCTCCACTAGTACCTATTTCGGTGATGTTTTGAAGAGCTTACTTGCTTCACCACCTATGACCCAGCCTATCATCTCTTCCAAGACAATTCTTGACATTGAGAAGATTAATCCTTTTTTAGAAATTTTAAGTTGTTGAGTCCATTCAGGCCTCGGCCAAAATTGACATGCTTAAGGAATTAGAAGAAAAAACATAATTTGATTGAGGAGACTGTTGCTGCTCTTCAAATTATTATTCCAAAATGTAATATAGATCAATCCAAAAGAAATACAGATAAATAAAAAACACTCGTCAATGTTGTGAAGGACTTCTCTGCCTTTATAGATGAAAAGCTCCATAGGGAAAAGGAAGCTAAAAGGAATAAGCTCTTACAGGAATTAAAATATTGATGTGCAAATTCCTTCTTCAATCTTCATCAGCTAATCAGGCAAGGTCAAGACCTTCTCGAGGAAGGAAATTATTTGTATTTGTACAACTTGCAGTGGCTGGATGCTACAACTGATATTAGAAAATAGCTTGACTCAACTGAGTCAACGATCAGGCAGGCATACCATTCTTTCAAGTTATCTGAAGAATTGTCCGGATCTGAGAGATCCTCAATTGAGGAACTACACAAAAAGTACTTTGAACTGCAACAACAACAAGACAACATCATTTTTCCCTTAAGCAATCTCCGAGAGATGTGTGCAGACAGTATTTCACTAATGAATCGTGCCCTCCTAAAGGCACAACTGGCTACCTTCTCTAATCATTGATCCATTGAAGACGAAGAATCTCTACTTGCATCCATTCAAGTTCATGCATAGATTTTAATCGAAGCAATTTTACAGTGGAATGATAATAAGGGTAAGTGGGTTGCCCATATTTAGAAAATCTAGCAGTCTTTTTCCTATGGTACATCAGGTGCATCCTAAAAGTTTTTCACCCTGTACCCCTTGTTCATTGATGTCAAAAGGGGGAGAAAACAAAAGAAAAGTTTTTGAGAAACAAAGATAGTCATCATAGGGGGAGTTCTGGAGTTTATCTTTTGAAGTTTTGAAATTTTAGAATTTTGTTTGCCATCAATGACAAAGGGGGAGATTGTTGATATTTGTCATTGATTTCATTGGTCGGTATGATATTCTTACCTCCAACTTATCCTTTGTTTTGACAGTGGTGTTACTGGCATAAGTTTTGGTCTATGTAATGTTGTACCATATTTTTTGGTCCGGCCCTATTTGGTATAGCATGGGATATCTTTTTGCATCTATTCCGACATCTCCAATGTCTTGTGTATTGTGCTCACCTAACTCTATCTCCGATGCAAGCCGACTAAGTGGATATGTAGATCTGGTATATATATGAAGCAACATAAACAAAATGATGATGACATGATATGTGATGTATGATAGAAATCTATTGATGTATAGTGCAAACTGATATATGTGCTATAGTAGTATAGTGTAGTGTTTTGAAGATCTTTGTGCTGCAGTGAGAATTGTATTCATGCATTTTTAGATGCAATTATAGCAGTTCAATTTTTTAACATATACTCCGGCTGTAAGCCATCTCTCAGTTGTAATAGCTAGTTTTTGTATCTTGGGTAGTGAGCCACCGCGACAGTGAGCCACCCTATATTCTATAACCGGTTACTTAATACTTGAGAGTTAACCCTCTATGTGGTTTTTCCCATCTTGGGTTTCCACGATAAAAATCTTGGTATTATGTGGTGTTGTGTTATATTGGTTATTGTTCAGTAATTTTAATTGTTATGTGGACAATTATTTAAAGGTTTTAATATTTTTAGAGGAATATTGATTCACCCCTCCCCTCTCAATATTTTGGATGTTCAACAAAAAGAAAACACAAAAGGAAACACGTGAAGTTTAGTTTTCCAATAGAATTTCCTATAATGTTTTTCTAAAAATTCCCTTAACATCTCGTAGAGATAAGCTCTAAGGAAGCAACAATATGTTATTTCCAATGAATCTTTAGCTAACTTATACAAGAACACAAATAATAAGAACCTTCACACATTATTTAAACAACTTTAAAGGTCCAATCTAAAATTCTATTATGTTCAAAGATGTAATGTAATTCTTGTAAAAGAAATATTTTGTGTGTGCCTACAAAAGATTAAAAAGATTCCATGTTTGATTGATTGAATGAATTTGTTGAAAAATTAGAAGGAATAATTTTATGTTAATGTTTGTTTATTTTGTTACTTTTATTTATTATATTTATCTTAGTATTTTCTAGAAAATAAAAAAATCTTTATTTTTCTAGAAAATTAGTTAGTGGCATTATTTATTTAATATTTTGATTATAATAAATTAATTGTAATAGTTTAATTGATTGAATATAATAAATTAATTGTAATAGTTTAATTGATTTAATATAATTAATTAATTGTAATATTTTAATTGATTTAATATAATTAATTAATTGATGAAGTAGACTCCCCTTACAAATCTGAAATCAAACACACAAAAGAGACTTGCAAGATGGCTGCAATATGCCATTAAATTTCAGATTTAAAGAAAGAAAATCAGCAACATTCTTAGTTTCTTAAATCGTAAAATGATTACAACAAACTAAAGATCACGGGCTTCCTTACAATCTGGGCTTCAAACATACAAAAAATTGGAACATAATATCTTCAACATTCTAGCATCATTTTGACAACATTTGGGTATGCAACCACAAATTCTCCAAAATCCCCCCTCTCCAAATGAGAAAGCATCATTATATAGAAATTGTGTGAGAAGAAACCACTATTGGTTTCCCAAAACAACCTCCATAAACTACCAAGAAATCCAATGCCCAACTTGAGGAGAGATAAGAAAATAAAATATAAAATATAAAATAATTCATTTATTCACCACCTTCACATGGGTGCCTAACTTTTGACCAATGATTTTTACCAACTATGACACCTTCTTTGATTCCCATAAACTCCCACAGCTCCAAATACAAAGATGCAATAACATGCAAAGCTTTTGGCACAAACATGCAAATGCATGCAATTGAACATGCAAGCACATGCACCCCAAATGGTCCCCACCAAGAATTTGGATGCCCAAGAGGGGTATTTTCCCAATTTTACCTTAGAAAATATTCATAAATTCATAACTCCCACCAAAATTACAATTGCAATTTCACCGTAAGAGAAATTACAAAGTTGCAAATCAAAATATTTGTTGCTAGTACCCTAGATGCTCCTGCATCATTAATCATTAATTATTTATATCAAGAGGTGTAATTTATAATGGTAGTAGAGGGGAGAAAAGTGAAAGAAAAACTATCTAGATGTCAAGACATTTTTTTATATGTAAAATATTGAAATCTTAAAATATGTATTAATATGAAACTATTTATATCTAAAACATAAGTATATGATATTTACTACACCTTTAAAAGTAAGTAAAATAAAATACCAAAATAATAAATGATATTTTTAAAAAGTAAAATACATTTTTTTGTATAAAAGTAAAACAAATGCATTAAAAAAATAAATAAATAAAATACAGTAAATAATGTAAAGTAAAAAAAAATCTTAAATAAAAAATAAAATTTATGTGTCCATGTATATTTTTCCATCAAAACCAAAATTAAAATATATTGTAAAATTTAATTAGAAACTTAAATCTATTTCTCTCATTCTATATATGAGAAGAATAAAAAAATTAGAAAACTAGAAAAATGATCATAAACAAATTATTCAAACAATTCAACTAAAATATTCAAACCAATCAATACATTTTAAATATTTGTAATTGAATTTATACATTTGAATATCTAATGAATTATTTGACTTGATCCCACATGTGTCTTGGATTGTATCATGATCTTATTTAAGAAAGATATTGGAAGAGGCTGTGCTTTTTCCCCACTATTCTCCTCAGATAATTAATTGTCATAAAAAAATGTAAGAATTGTAAGAATTCTACAATCTTTCCAAATAATACCTTTTAACAGCCATTATTCACCTATTACTTAAAAAAAAAAAACAATTCAAATAGATGTCCAAATCACCCATCCACAAACATGCCAAATGACAAACTCTAAAAGCTTATCCACAAGCATAAATGTTAAGTTATCAAATCCATAGGTGTACCCATTTTGAGATATACAATCTCCAAATATGAACTATAGAAAATGTACTCATAATAAGGAACCAAAATATTAAACAATATTAATTGAAAAACTCTCTCAATTTAGGGCATTATTAATGTGCCTATGAATCCATCTTATTATTATTATGACAATATACTTTTCAAATTTGTAAATTAAACATTTATGTTTATAATTAATAAGTATATTTTTCAATCAAAATTTGAATTAAGCATTTTTTAAAATTAAATATTAAAATGAGTATTTAAAATTTATTAAGTTATATTTTTATTTATTATTAGATTAAGTCATATTGACAATTATTTTCTAAAGATTTAATCAATTAAAATTTTAATAAAAATTTAATGTTTTAAAATATCATTTTGTATATAATGATATAACTATTTAAATTATTGATATGTTTATGTTTTAATAGATTTAGTCAAGACATCAAAGAAATTACAATTATATATTTCAGAATTATATTGTGTACATAAGATAAAAGGAAGATTATTCAAAAAATATTATAAAACATCAAATGATCTAATTTGCGAGTTCAAACTAATTTTTATTATGATATTACACTAGTAGAAATTAATCAACATATATGATATTTGTATTCTACAAGTGTAAAGAATGTAAGTTAATTTATTCTTCAATAAAAATATGCATATTTAAGATTGCACAAAGATGTTAATTGTGTTTGTCAATGAGAGTGAACAACCTTGATTTGGGTGTCATAGATCAAACATTTCCTAAAAGTTATAAAATTAAATATCATAAATAATTGGAGAAAACTAATAGTTTTGTCATGTGATATGATAATGGTGGTGATTTTACTTATAGAATCTGTATTTATACAATGACTAATTCAAGTTAGGTTTGAAAGGACATAATCATTTTTTTGCTTCTAGTATTTACACTTGGGTATGTAGAAAAAACTTCATCAATGTCATTGACACTATCAAGTCAAATTTATCTCTTCTAATAATTAGTAGATTTGATGGATTGATAGTTTACACATTTTCACCATCTTCTATAGTAGTTACTATCTTGTATAATTTAAATAACAAATACATGCACTTCTTCAAATCATATATTTATAATATCTTCTCAATCAAAATAGAAAAATATTTTTAATGATTTGTATGTAAACATGTTTATAAAATATTTTTAATAATTTGTATGTAACCATGTTTATTTGCAAAAGCAACTTGAACATGTCTCACTATTTTAAATCTTAGTTTTAGAGTAACTTATGAGTTCCAATAGATATAGTTTCTAAGGTTTTAAACCATTAATTAATTTATATAAACACTTATTAATAGGCCTTATTCAAAAGCAAAAAAATGTTAATTTTGTAGCATCATTACATAGTGCCAAGCTCCTTCAATGCTATCAAGACAATTTAATTTTTTTTACTTGTGTGTCTTCTTCTTTTTTCCTTTACTTAATAATTTACTTGTGTGTTTTCCTATTTTTTGTCCACTTATTTATTTATATGCTTTCCTCCTTTTTCCTCCACTTAACAATTTACTCATGTGTTTTCCTCTTTTTTCTTCCACTTAAACAATTTACTTATGTGTTTTCCTCTTTTTTCCTCCACTTAAACAATTTACTTATCCACTTTTCTCTTTTTTTCTTCCACTTAAACACTTTACTTATATACTCTCATTCTTTTTTCCTCCACTTACTATAATTATTTAGGCTCAATTTCATGGTGATGTGACATGTAATTTTTTTATACCTTTGTGACCAACTCAAAAAAGGCTTAGCACTAGTATTCATTAAGCAATGTCTCAAAAATTAAGAATAAAGTTTGTAAAATCTTAAATCTAAAATGTTAGGTGGTTATTATTTTTTCATAAATTGTTTGATTTAAAAAAAAGGGTAATGGGGAATCAAATCTTAGTCCGACATTTCAAAAAAATCAGATTATATTTCTCTCAAACAAATTTGACATAGTAGACATAATTATTGTTTTATTCATTATATAAAACCGTGCTCAATTGATAGGTATCTAACAATAATACATAAAATGACACATATTCAACAATTATTAGACAAGATAGATATCGACAATTTAATCTTAGTACATTTTAAAATTAAAGATTAAAAGCTCAATTGATAATTTCATATTTTTAACATTACAAAAAAAAATCTAATAAAAAATAAAATTATAAATTACAATTAATTAAAAGTACAAAATATCAATTGCTGTAATATTAATATAGACTTTACTCCAATTAAAGAAAACCCATATACAAAAATTCCTACATCACCTTTCTTAATAAATATTTTAATGTTTTGTATTTCTTTTTCTTGTAAAATCTTCACTAGTATTTAAGTCCCGTTGATCACGAGATTCCAGTCCGTGCATAAAATTGTCTTGATAATTGTAAGTGCGGGACATATAAAGAATTGTCTATTTCTACGGATGAGAATCATCTCACAATAATTATGTTTATATAATCAAATGAACCAAGCAAAATTTATGTGTAGTTGTCAAACAAATGTAAGTCAATAAATTATGGGACTCCCTTCCCAATGTCTTATATGCATTATTTTCGCCCCACTCTTGTCTTTTGGTTTACATGTTACAATCAAAGGTATCTTTTTCATCAAAGTTAACAAAAAATTTATTTGATTTTCTTTGTAAAGTTGTTTTATAGTTGAATTGAACGTAAAAGAATATGAATTTAATTTAGGAGATCAAGTTCGAATTTATTGGAAAATCTAGTTTGTCAAAATCATTTCAGGATTGAACCTAATTCAATCGTACATTTAAGAGATTTGGACCTTTGTGGATGTTGCAATCCAAAATCATATCATTATCCTCACCAATTAAACTACAATCCTTCAAGAAAATTCTATCTTATTAAACAATAAATTATATTTTAAAAAACAATTACATTAGAAAAATCTCTACATCAAAATAATGTTTCTAATAATAACCTTAAAAGATGTGATGTTGGATTCAATTTGACAAATTAATTATTGTGTCTTCTAAAGTTTTTAAGTATTATTTATTTTTATCATTTAAACTTGTGTTACTACTCAATTATTGAGTTGTTTGCACATTATATAGACACTTTATCATAGAGTTAGATTTGAGTCAATGTCACTTGCACTAAAATGCATTTCATTTTTTTTTATATTGAATCAAGTGGATTATTACAAAGAATAAGAGCTACCAAAGGTAGCTGAAAGGAAAAAAAACCTTACAACCCATAAATACCACACAACCACAAGAGGGTTGTATGTAGATGCCCAAACCCAAAACTGTACGATAATACAAAGCTATACAAGCAAAACATAAGCTACACAAAATGCCACACAGCCACAGGAGGGTTGTACGAAAACACCCAAACTCAAAACTATACAATTTAACAAAGTTGTACATACAAATCCAAAGTTGCACCAAAACATTCATTTCATATACTGAACAATTTTACTCTGCCTGAGCTTGTTATCAGAATGAAATTGTAAAATCTAATCTTTAATTTGTTGAAGTTGCACCAAGTTCTTTGTGTTTTTCTTGCCTAATACTTGAAGTTGTGAAAACAAAAAAACCACCTATATAAAAATGTTAGAGTAAAGCCATAAAGTTGCACTTGTTTGATGAAAGCTATTAGAAAATACAACTGAGCATCTGTCTTTCCATATGTGTTTGACAACCACTTGCCTAACGAGTCAGCAATAACATTGTTGTGCATACCAAAACCAAGGATAGATTCTTTCCAATCTAACTCATGATAGAAAATAGCTGGAAATTTTGTTAAAATAGTTGTCCATTGTCTCTTAACATAAGTGCAATCCCAAAATATATGTTTCATATTTTCAATGCATAAACAATAGGGGCACTTGGCTGATTGAACCATCATACATTTCAATCTATCCCCAACAGGTAGCTTGCAATGTAAGATTTTCCAAGCCAGCACTTGCGTGTCAAAATCAGCTTTCGAATTCCATATTTGAGTACTCAGTTTGATCCAAAATTTGGAACTAAATCGACATTTCCACTTCTGATTAAGACGGGGAATAAGAGGCCATCTAGGAAGGATATGAGTATAGACCCTCTTCAAAGGCAAAAAAAGAACGGACTGAATGACAACCATTTCCAGTCTTTGAAAAAGTTACATTCCTTGGGAGTGCAAAGTTTCATAGAAAGGTCAAGAGGGACTAAGGACTGCACAAAAAACAAAAAATGTTTGTATTTATCACTCAAACAATGGATTGTTAGAGCCGCTAATGGAGATAAAGATTTTGGTTCACAAATTAAGGACCGTTGATAAGATATTAATGTCTCCTTTCTATAAAATCGGAGCTTCTTTCCCTCTTCAATCAATTTGGAAAGCATGGCAACAAGTTGGTCATTTCTTAAAATGGAATAACTCTTCATTACAACATGGATTTAGCTTTTCATTAGCTTCAATATGGTGGAGTAGACTTATTCATTATCATGATCAGCCACTTGTTGTTATCTTTCCAAAACATGCTTATTATTTGTTCAAAAAGGGAATCCATAGATTCAAAGATATTTGGGACTTTGACACTTTTGACTGGGCATCTTGGCAGTACCTCAAATTCTTAACACAATTTAGTTGTTGTGGGATGACAAAAGATGAAAATTTAGTTTAAAAAGTTGATTTTAATGTCCAACTTTGGTCAAAAAGTGGGACACACTATTGTGGGATCACCCAAATCATGGGTAGTAGCAATAGAAGTAGAATTTTATTGGAAGACAATTTAACCTAGCAAGAGAGAAAATATCACCAAAGCCAACTCCCTCTTTGTTACACTCCAAATTTTGATTTGCAAATTACTTTTAGCTTTTACTTTAAAAATGTGTTTTTGACATTAGTGGATGATTATATGTCATTTAATATTTTGATGAAATTATAATGCAATGCAATGTGTTTCACTTTTAATGATTATTATTTTTAATCAATGATTATGATGTCATAACTAAAAATGAACTAACTATGTTATTGGCTTTCTAAGTTGAATGCAGGATAAAATTTTACCCTCCCAAATGGAGAGGGAGAATATCACTAGAGAGAAGAGTATAGACATGGATAAATAAACGGGTTAATGTCAATGGAGTCGCACACACACACACATAGGATTTTGTATTTAATTTGGGTAAGCAACCCTATTATTGTCGTTGAGTTTATCTTGTGTCATTCCTAGTGTGGTTGAGTTGTAAGAATAGGTTAAATCATTTATGGTCCTTGGTCTAGGTTTTTACAATTAAAAAGGTGATATATATTGTTTCATTAACGTCTTTATATTTTACCTATTATCAATAAATATTTTTTTGAATATTATTTAAATAAATTATATATATACATATATA